>JAPYZC010005331.1:0-15019 GCA_030522665.1 Ichneumoninae sp. A BG-2022a | reverse complement strand
AAAATGTTATTAACAAATTCATCAAAAAATTAATTGGTTAACAAATTACCCGGCAACAAAACTTTTTTTTTTAATGAAAATGATTCGTTTATTTTTCTGGATACGTATGAATTTTTTCAGATTTTTAAGTAATCGTTGATTTTTGTTCTATAAAAAAAAATACAAAATCAACGATTACTTAAATATCTGAAAAAATTCATACGTATTCAGAAAAATAAACGAATCGTTTTCATAAAAAAAAAAGTTTTGTTGCCAGGTAATTTATCAACCAATTAATTTTTTTATGAATTTGTTCATAACATTTTGCAATTATTATTATGCAAAATTAGTACTTTTTAGTACTTGCAATTTTCTCTTATAGTTGTCGAACTTATGCGAAGTCAGCGCGCAGCGAGACTCCGTCCTTAAGAAGAGGTTAAACACGTATGAGCGCGAGAGAGACAGCGATAAATTTTAAAAATCATTTTTCTCCGAAACGATTCCATAAAATGAAAAAGTAATTGCGGGGCGCACTGCCTTAATCAAACGCGCAGTGCGCCTCACCTTAAGGTGGGGGTAAAGACCATCATAATCTCAAAAATATTTTGAAACCATTTTTGTCCGAAATGGTTTTGTAAAATAAAAAGGGAATTACGGGGCGCACTGCGTAGTTTCTCATTTTATGCGCAATTCGTTTTTCATTTTATAGAAACGTTTCATTTTATAGAAAAATCCATGAAAATGTTTAACTCCGTCTCTCTCGCACTCATCGTGTTTAGCTTCCCTTAAGAGGAGATGAAAGTCACGTGACCACGCCACGAGAGCGCGAGCGATGCCATTACAGTAGAACCTCGCTTATCCGACCTTCGATTAATCGAGGCACCGCGTTATTCGGGCACCCAACTGATCCGAGCCCTCCGCATTAACCGAGGTGTAGGCTCGGATAATACGGAAAACTCGAATAACTCAGCAACATTTGCGCGCCGGGTATTTACGTTATTCGTCTTATCCGAGATTTCACTTATCCAACGTACGTTCTCCCCACATTACCTCGGATAAACGGGGTTCTACTGTATTGGCACTCGCGGTGAAGTAAACGAGACACCATGAGAGAGTGTCTCACATTGCGTTAAGGCGATGTGAAAAATACTCGGTTGGTAAAAAAAACTGCAATCTTTGTTTAAAGGAGTCCGACCCCGACTTCCATCTTCGGCCGGGCCTCCGGCTTCGCGATCCCGCATGGTAGATACATTCGGTTTCAATTCTTTTTGCGTCGTTTGGACCAACGAAACTCCGCTTTCGTACGCAGTTTCCTCATTGAGCGAGTCATTGTGTGCACGAAAGAAAGGAGTCAGCCTTGACACGGGCTACGTGACAGTAATAATTCGGCTGACGTTAAGTCACACGAGACAATGGGTTAGGAGAGTGAACATCTCGATTGAAGTGTGTACGCGGCAGCTTTGCCGTCGTGTGTCGTAGCGGAGAGGTAAGGGGGGGGGGGATCGCGGGTCGGCCGAGCAAGCACGAGTCCTTGCTCCGATTGCACGAGATACCTCGAGCCACGAAACCAGCACCGTCATATGTGGTCTTGTCGTGTACCCGGCTCCACAGCGTGCAGCAGGTTTATAGAAAAAAATTGCCAAAACCTGCGGCCTTTCTCGCGCTACAGTACAATCCCACGCGGGCGATAGGATCGATTGCCCATGACTGCCTGCAGGTAGTTCGCCGCTGTGCTACTGTCCGACTGGTCTCTAGTTTCTACTTTCACGCACACTTTCAAGCGGCGCCCTATACCCGCCTTCGCTAAACTTGTTATCGCACCGTATGCAAGAAAGCACAAGTACAATGTACCGTCGGATCGAACCGGCCCACGGGGTTCACCTTGAAGCGAATCTGAAAGGTGATAGGTGAAGCGATATTCTATTAACGAGCGACCGAGCGCCAAATCCGGCAATTATTAATATCCGAAAATTTTTTGTTTTGTTTTTTTTTTTTTTTTTCGTGATACCCAACTAGCCTTCGTGCGGTCACTCGCTAAGTTTCCAACTCGCTCCTCCTCTCCGCTTTCAGCACACTTGCGATCCTCGAAAATACCCGAAGTTATGCCGTAGTTGCATCATAGAGCGCTCGCGAAAAAATTTATAAATAGAATATTCTTCCTCTCGGAAAGAGACTCCGCGTATTTGAAATCGATCGTCTTCTCGGTTTTCGAGCGAAAGACAATCCTCAGTTTCTGTCCCTATCGCGCGCTGCCGCCCGATCGCGTCGCGCGCTCCGGCGAGCCTACGGCCTGTCTCTCCCCTTCCCCCCGCCCGCCCCCTCCCCGTCGGCCCAACGCCGGAGGGAGACGGCGCGAGTGGCGCGCACGACGGAGCGACAGAGACGCACCGGCAGTGTGTTTCTTCGCATCTACGTTACAGGTATACGTACATACATATTCCTAATGCACATAGTTTTATTCCCGTATGCATGCGAAAACTTAGACGACTATTATTCGAGCGAAGAGGACGAACCTATCATCCAACGCTGCGGTGATCACGCGAAAGCCTTACTCTTGCCTTGGAAACTTGCCACGCAAAGATAGAAGAGCTCCGGTGCGATGTGCCAAAAAAAAGAACAAGGCGACGGAGGAACGATTGCATTGGGACGAATAGCTGAAACTGCGATTATGCTAAGATCGTTTAATTTCATTCGAAGTCGAGCTTCCCGACCGGTGTAGCGAGGCGTTGTAATTCCCCAGCAGCCGTACAGCTGCTGCACAGCACCTTCCAGTCTCCCGAACTAGTCGCGAAGTTTTAGGTTTTTTTTATTTGCTCATACTCGCGAGATACAGAAGACGAACCCGTCGTGACGAGAATTGGGGACGAAAGAGACGTTCGCTCGTGGATCCTCGTGCATCCTGCGAGGCTCGACCGTCGGGTAGAGCGGCGGCTGCGGCTGTGCTGGGTGAATGCCCGTTGGTAAACGGCCCGAGGAGCGGGGCGGCAGGGGGGGGGGGAGATAAGCCCGTGGACATGTAAATAATCACACTTTACTCACAAGTCGGAACGAAGCGTTTCATTCCGTGGCAATCGAATCGTCGCCGGTTAGGCAATAAGGGACATCGTGCGCCGTCGCTAGGCCGAGAGGCGCACAAACTGACGATACGCGGTGTAATACGTAGTAGCGTAGCTTAGCATACTCGCTGTGATCGAAGTCACGTACGCACGGACGACGAGAAAACAACGATCTGCTCGTGCGATCGTAAATGAAATGCGTGTATAATGATTTTTAGATAAACGACGAGACGAATGGCATGTCGATAGTTAAACTTTTCCTCTCCCGCGAACGACAATGGTTCATCGTCCGTTCGGTATTCGCAGCGCTGTAAACGAGAGTCTGTTCGGCAGCTTAGGCAGCGCAGAAACTTGTGGTACTTACAGCGGTGGCACCCATGTTGCAACCGTTGTTCGTACTTGCCACCGAGCTAGAGACGCAGCGGAGGAATACCGTCCCGAGTATACTTGCCGGGACGGTATAGTTATAGAAATGCGAAGCGATTCGAGCTTTCTTGAACGAATCTGGGTCACGTATAGCTATCGCGAAACATCGCCGCGCGACAAGAGGTCTGCCGTGCATTAAGCCTGTATATCTGTGAACAATGAGTCGTATACGAAAGCACGTGCGGCTTTACTTATCGTGCCCAGAACGGACCGTAGGACCGCGCGCGGCTATAAAAAAATATAACGCGACTGGAAGCCTACTCGAAAAAAAAGAAACTCCAGTATACATAGGTTATCGCGCGATCAAATGGTCCTGTTTGTGTCCCGCTGACACGCGGGCGCTTCTCCGATGCTCCCGCGAGATCGTCAAAACGGACGAGAGTGCGGGACGAGCGTGCGAGGATGAAAACGAACTTTCGTCTCTCCCACGTCGCTAACGTTGTGTGGGCATGCGATATATTTATAGCGTTCGCTGATAGGATATGTTTGGTACTCGGTGAATTCTCGTTGCACTGCTTTGGGCCTATTCTACAAGTTGCGCATGGCTCGGCCGAGTCCCCACTAACCAAACGTCTCCGAACGTTCGCAATAACCCAGTACCCGAGAGGCTCGTTCGTACCGTCCGTGCGACACATCGTGCACGCGAAGGCTTCGAGAGGCGGACGCGCACGTGTGCGTGCAACGCCGTGTAAAGATACGTACGAATAATGCATCGCACGAAAGTAGGATCGAAGGTATAGCGTCGGAAGCTCTTATCGTCGATGGAGAGAATGGCACTTTGACACTTATCGGAAGTGCTAGCCGAGGAGTTACAACTCCTTATGATTCCTCGCAAACTTATCGTCGCGGGAGTTTATAGAACTCCGTGACCATCGAATTATTTTGCCTCGTCTTGGGAGCTGTAAAACGGCTCCCATCCAGTTGTTATTCCAGTGTGCAAAACGAATTCGCTATAACGTCGTATACCTACGACGGTGTATTATGGGTTTCAACAGAGTCGGGCTACGTTGGGTCGTGTTCATGGATGTACGTGTGAGTGTGTGTGCACTAGGCATACGGTATCGTAGGGTACGCTGCCAAAGGGAGAGGGTTTCAATGCGAGGCAGTAACCAAGGAAGAAAGAGACGGAGTGAAAAAAAAAAGACTTTCCACCCCACCATGGGTTGCTTTGCCCCCACCAAACGACGGCGTACTGCGCTCTGCTATCGTACGGAATCACGGACAAATCAAACATGGCGATTCAGTCGCTGTTTACGGTGGTGGCATACGGACCTCAGTCTCCGCGCGGAAACTATCAGTGGACGAGTTTATAGTTATTAACTGGAATGAGTATTTGTGCCATCGCGGATAGAACGATTTTGTTTAACATAACGAATATGGACGATCGGGGAGGCGATACGATGATCGAATTGACGCCGAGCGGCGATAATGAGGTACGCGAAGCGAAGGGCGTAAAGGCGGTTCCGACGCCTCCGGCGGCTTCGCCAATGGTGCTGACTTCGGCGCTCGGTGCGCAGCCTGACGGAGAAGGAGCTCGTTGCAGAAGCAGGCCTGGCAACACTGCTACGACAAAAGATGTAAGACCACCACGGAGATTTTTTTAATTTAAAAAAACTGATTGGCGTTGCGCTGAGAGATGAAGAGCCGGGGATTCGATATGTTGAGGTTTTTTCGTTCTTCTTGGGACGCGGAAGTTTTGCATTGCTCGGGGAGAGAAATACGATTATATACGATAAATGGGAATTCTCGGGAAAGACAATTGTTTTGCGAATAGAGATTTTCTTACTGTGTTTTCTCCATCACCCGTGGCAACAGTGCATCCAGGGATCTATCGATCAATCATATTCAATTATATTTTTTTGACAAATTGTTTGTCTTCAATTAATTGCATGTTTTTTTTTTGTCGGGCAGACTTTGGTAGAAATGTAGCGAAATAAATAGGTGATACAGTGGAACGGCGGAATTTAAATCGTATTTCTGCAACAGAGGTTCCCTGAAAATTCCCTCAAAATAGGGGTTTTTTGACATTGCTGATTCCCATTCTGGGCTCGGGAGATTGACTTTTTTAAAAATCTCGTCTACCAGTTTTTGGAGTCACGAATTTTCAAATCGAAAAACTCGACCGGTAAAATTATTCAATAATAATAATTATATCTAAAAAAAATCGATGTTGCCAATGTTAGTTTTGTTTTTTTTTAAATCCAAATATCTGATTTTTTTTACGATTTTGCAAGTAAATTTCAATAATTTTGCAAGTAAATTTCAATCATTTTGTAACTAAATTTCAATAATTTTCCAAGTAAATTTCAACAATTTTGCAAGTAAATTTTAACGCTTTTGCAAATAAATTTTAACGCTTTTGCAAGTAAATTTTCACAATTTTGCAACTCAATTTAAATAATTTTGCAAGCAAGTAAATTTCAATAATTTTGCAAGTAAATTTCAATAATTTTGCAAGTAAATTTCAATAATTTTGCAAGTAAATTTCAATAATTTTGCAAGTAAATTTTAACACTTTTGCAACTAAATTTTCACAATTTTGCAACTAAATTTTCACAATTTTGCAAGTAAATTTCAATAATTTTGCAAGTAAATTTTAACACTTTTGCAAGTCAATTTTCACAATTTTGCAACAAAATTTTCACAATTCCTCATAACGCCGAACATAACAATGAACATTAAAAATGTTTGCAGTGTCTCCGATCTATGCACGAGCGTTCCGGAAAATTGGGAAGCGGCAGCGGCAGCGGTGACCAGGAGATTGGTCATGCGGAGGACGGAGCGGATCACGCGGCGAAGAAGCGTAAGACCCGAAGGGGAAAGCCGAAGCATCGAAAGTTGAAGCCCTATTCAAAGCAGCAGATGTCCTACGAGCAGAGACTTCGTTGCCGAACGATCGGTAGACTGACGAAGAAGGGAGGTCAGCCACCGGCGCCCTACAACACGACACAGTTTCTAATGGAGGATCACAGCGATCTGCCGGATCTGGAGCAAAAGTTAGCGGACGCGATAACGTCGGAGGTGCCGCCGTCGTTCCAGAAGCCTCTGGCGCCTCCGCGAACGCGGGACTCGAGCTTCAGCATCGATTCGGACGAGGATTATTTCTACTCGTCGCCGGAGGACGAGGAGGAGTTTCTGACGAAGGAATTCTCGAGCGCTTACGAGGACCTTCACGCCGAAAGACTGAGCACAATGTCGAAATCGGAGCTAATACAGGAGTACGTGCAGCTCGAGGCGAAGCTCGATCTCATGACGAAGCGACTGCGGAGCAAGAACATTCAGCAACTCGAGGAACGCGAGACCGAAAGCAAGAACGGCTCGGCATCGAGCGCGAGCACCGACGCCGAGATCGCGAAGAAGCTAAAGCTCTGCCAGCAGAGAATAGACGACCTCATACAGCAGAACGAGCAGCTGAGACGGGACAACGAGGCTCTGAGAGCGAAGAATTGCGCGAGTCCCGTCTCGAGCGTCGACAGCGAGAGCGACAGCGACAGCACCAGCAACGGAAACCGTAGCTCGTGCGGTTGCTCGGGCGGCAGCGCCGGATCCCCGACGACCGGAAAGCCCTACGGCGCGCGGCGGGAGAAGACGGAGCGCCGGAGAAGCAAGAGGGTCTCGAGCGTCGACAGCGACGCCGACAGCACGAGCAGCACCGGCAGCAGCCAGAGCTCCAGTTTTCAATCCAACGAAAATCCAAAAAATCACACGAACGATCTCGCAAACGGAAACTCGACGAATCACGAGATCGGCGGTCTTCCCACTTAGACGTCCCACTCGATCGCCGATAGATAACTACGCATGAAGATTACTCGCGCAAACCGCAAAGGGGATGCGAGGTCGCATTTACCCGGAATGCCCATCGGAACGAAAAAAAAAGAGGACACCGAGGATATTTTTCTTCCTATTTCGTCAGTCATTTGTTACTCCGGACGCCGCTTGCAGCCGTAGTTGTCCCTTTGCTTCACTCGTCGGAAAAAAAAAATGATAACCGACAGTGAAAAAACAAACGACACCACAGAATACCAATAAGTATACATATTAATTGCACAAAGTCGAGTCCGCGGACCATCAACTAACGCCCGCCTATTCACGAACGATAAAACGAACAATGAGATACAAAAATCGGGGAAAAATTGTTGTAAATATAACGAGCGCATTCAAATCAAGTATTAACTCGATAACCAATTCGGGATATTTACGATATTAAATTTAAGAGAAAACGTTGTACAATATTGTATAGAGTTAGAGGATAAGCATAGCTGTTAGTTTATGGTCTGAATATATTTCGCGATCGTTCGCAGGCAATATTCGAACCTTCTCGTTTATCATTGGCTCCGTTATAGCTGAGTATACTAAATTACTTTACCGCCCGGTTTCCAATTCCCGCCCCCCGGCGATTTTTTTTAGACTCAGCAATCGACGAGGTAAAGATAAAAAGAAATGAAAAACTGTCCTTTCCATCGCAACATCCATCTCATGTACTGTTACACACAAGCTGCGCGAGGCCCGCTGCGTCGGCCGCGGGAAATCGAGGAAACACAAAATTGTATATCGCGATTGCCCTTACAGAAGTTTCATGCTAACTGTGATATGCGAAACATTGTCGTGCAACGTAAATGATGGTTCCATTTTTTTTCCGTTAATTATTTCGAGCGTCGACGCTTACGAAAATTTAAGATAGAAGACAAAAAGTTGAAGTAGATGAACAAAAATATTAAAGTACGAAGATAAAAAAAAATTAAATTATGAAGAAAAAAAAAAATGAAAATATGAAGAAAAAAAAACTAAGCACGGACACCTTTTGATGTTCGGTGTATTGCGATCTGAGAAGCAGACGAGGAGGCTCGCATCTCCCCTCTCCTGGCTTAATCCTTGTATTATGTCATTATTTCAATGGTTCCATTACGATGCCCACATAATGTATGATATCATGTGCCCTCATTATGATTATAGAATTTTTTCCAATCAGCTGCAACACTTAGTATATACCTGTCTTATTTCACCTATCCACGGAGCGAAGATTTTTACCGACATTCAAAAATGCACTGCGTGCGACTTTGATGCAATTTAACAGTCACAAATGAAAAACACGGGTATTTCATTTTGCCCCGCGTGGACAAACCAATCAAGTTCGAGACTTTTTTTTAAGCCCGAGTAGGCTTGATCTTCCATTTCGAAATCGCTGAGTTAACTTTGTTGTGACAGAAAATAAAAAAAAATGAATCCATTAATACTGATAGATTCTCGTTTCGTTTAACTTTAAAGCTTTAATAGAGCAATTTTCATTTTCTCAAATCGCCAGTTATTTCTTCCGAACACATTCAATTTTGGAATCAAAGATTCTGATGTTTTGTTGTGTTCGTTTAATAGGCGGTGAAAGTTATGACGATGGATATAGCCGTAATTTTTTTTAGGATTCCGTAATTTGTTCGTTCCATTATGAAACTCTGACCATAATCAAGAAAAAGTTAACTCTATGACGTCGTAATGGTTACCCCCTACCTCCCCACTACGTGCATTGACTAGCTCCCGGCCTATCAAGGTGTATGGTTTCTCAAAGTCAAAGGTTCTAAAGTTACTAAACCTTTATATCGAGTATACAAAAAATAATCGTTACGGTCTGTATCGAGTATCGCTTTATATTCGTTAGAAATTACTTCGGGATCTTCATTTCAGCTTATGCGAATAGCGACAAATTTATGAGCTACGCCGGTACAACCTGCAACGAAATATTCTTTGTAACTCTATAAAATAGTAATGAATTGTGGCCGTTTATGTAAGGCGTAATGTTGTATAATTCGCTATCGTCTCCGTTACTCAA
This sequence comes from Ichneumoninae sp. A BG-2022a, assembly GCA_030522665.1. Classification (NCBI taxonomy): domain Eukaryota; kingdom Metazoa; phylum Arthropoda; class Insecta; order Hymenoptera; family Ichneumonidae; species Ichneumoninae sp. A BG-2022a. The sequence goes on along the minus strand of JAPYZC010005331.1, from coordinate 5,737 downwards.
AATTCATTTTGAACTTCGACACGCACGTACGACGTATTTTGCATGCAATATTAATTCTCACGTCGATTCCCTATAACTGCCGGTTCGCTTGAATCCATCTGTAGAGAAAGGGTGGAACGCGTAGTTCTCCTATCCGCCACAGATTCCCTGCTGTGGCGCTGTGTCGTAACGAACGTTCGATATCGTTTCTCCTCTCTCCCGCCGCAGTCGTTGCTCGCGACGTAACGCGTTTTTCGGTCCTTTCCGAAACTAGTTTTTCGCGTGTACGGTTCTTCGCCGTTCCGATACGATTCGTAATCGAATTTCATCGGTGTCGTTAAAGTATTGAATACTTAACAAAGTGCAACAATGCCACCCAAATTCGATCCTACCGAAATCAAGAAAGGTATTTTTTGCACTCGTTCGCCGATAATACGAGGAAATTTGAAAATATTTTCCACATGCTTTTTCACCTAACCTCTCGAATTTGTGATTGCAGTGTACTTGAGGTGTGTCGGAGGTGAAGTTGGAGCTACTTCTTCGCTTGCCCCGAAAATTGGTCCCCTCGGTCTGGTCAGTAACCCCAATATTTCTATAATATACGTCACGAATATTTTTTTCGATAATATTAAAAAAAAAAAATAACAGTCCGATTTCACCGGAAGTGAACCTCACTGTCAAGTTGTCGCAACTGCTGTGTCGATGTGTCGGAAATCAAATTCGAGGCTTAAAAAATATATAACTGAAGAATTTGGAGCACTTCACACAAGTCAACTGAGTGTTACATTTTTAAAGTCGTTTATACAAACTACATCAAAATTAATATTTTTGCAAATCCATAGCAATCAGTGTTCTTCTAGGTTCCGTACTCACTATAATCGGTAGATGCGTACAAATTAAACGACTTTAAAATTTTGTCCAGGGGTCCTTGAAGTCTGGGAATGTCCTTAAATGTTCTTGATGTTTTTATTTCCCCGCAAATTTGGGCTTGTTTCAAAATGTATACTACTTGTGACCATCCTAAAAAAAACTCAGTTTCACTGAGATACATATATAGTTTTGTGCATAGTGAGCAGTTTTTTTTTCCGAACTGATCCAAACTCAAACAAAAACGGTTATCAAACTAAATGTTATTCCGCAGATCGCACGTGATATGCGTTTTTTCATTTTGTTATAAATGTCTCAATACAACCTGGACATGGCCTGAAATTCGGACACCATATTTACTGTAGCACTCATTTGACTAGAGTGAAGTGCACAAACTTCCTTAAGTACGTGACACGTCCAAGAGAAGGTTGTACATGTTTTGTCAACGTAAAAAAAAACTAAAAATATGTTCAATTTGGATGAATCCTTGGAAAAGAAAATGAAACCTGTTACAGTCCCCCAAAAAAGTGGGTGATGACATCGCCAAGGCCACCAGTGACTGGAAGGGTCTGAAAATCACCGTCCAGCTGACGATTCAGAACAGACAAGCGACGATCACCGTCGTACCGTCGGCGGCGTCGCTGGTCATCAAGGCCCTGAAAGAGCCTCCCAGGGACCGCAAGAAGCAGAAGAACATTAAGCACAGCGGAAATCTGTCGTTCGACGAGGTGACGGCGATAGCGCGCGCCATGAGGCCGAGATCCATGTCGCGTCAGCTGAGCGGTACCGTCAAGGAGATCCTCGGTACCTGCCAGTCGGTCGGCTGCACCATCGAAGGCAGACCGCCGCACGACCTCATCGACGAAATCAACGCCGGCGAGCTCGAAGTCCCAGAGGAGTAAATGCAATGGTGGGTATAGAGCCCTCTGCTAACTCTTTTCGTAATCCGTATTGTAAAGAAGTATTTGTACGAAACTCGAAAGATCGGTAGATTATTCATTTGTATCGATTTTATACATTTTATACATTTGATCAATTTTATAAATTTTGTCCATTTGAAGAATTTTGGCAATTTTATAAATTTTGTCCATTTGAAGAATTTTGGCAATTTTGTAAATTTTGTTCATTTGATCAATTTTGGCAATTTTATAAATTTTGTCCATTTTATCAATTTTGGCAATTTTATAAACTTTGTTCATTTGATTAATTTTGGCAATTTTATAAATTTTGTCCATTTGATTAATTTGATCAACTTTGTCAATGATGCTCGATTGGAACTATCGGCGTAAATAACCGAAAAGTGTAAGCTTTGGGCTCTTGGTAGGGGTTGGCATCCCATCCACCTGCTCAGTCTCGTCCATCGTCCCGAAAACGGACATGGACGGACGGTCAGGCATTATCGCCATTGGGGAGAAAACCCCAATAAAAAATCAATTTTGTCCCCCCACGATTCATCGTTTCCCCGCGACTCTGATCAATTGAATTACAATGCTAAATAGTTCGAACCTGTTGTTTCAGATATTACAAATGGGGACTGGAAATAAAGAAAATTTTATTACAATGTATTTAAAATCTCGCCGAAATAATTGTAACTCCCTTCCCCGTCCCGCTCAAGTCGTGTCGTTGTAGAACGAATGGTTCCGACGCTTAAATTTTTTACAATTCGGCCCGATCGTTTCGCCGTCCTTGCTCACCGCAGTTTCTCCGGTGGTTGTTAATTCCGTAATTTTGTCGTCCGCTTCCTTGTCGTCCACAGTTAGCTCGTCAGACTTTTCCGTCATCGAACTATCGATCGTAAAAATTTCGGGCGCAGCGCCTAGCGGCGATGTTCGATAACTCGAGTCGTCCGGAGAATCCTCGTCCAGCGTCGAACTCATTACATTATCGTCGTCGAACGTGAACGAGGCGTTCCTCGAATCCGTCGACCTGTCCGCCGCAGAGTTATTCAACGAATTGTCCTTCGTGTTCGTAATTATTTGTAACAACGCCGAGGGATCGTCGATGCCGAGTTTGTCGCAGAAACTCGTGGTTTGAGGATTTACGGACAAGCGCGCTGGCTCGATCGGCCCTCGCGGCGCGTCCGGATTGTACGGTTTCGAAGTCTGCGCGAAATTCGCCGGAATTTCGAGGTCGTTCCCGAACTTCTTGGACACGCTCTCTTTCTCCGCCTCGGTCGGTGTGTACTCAGATCGGGCGTCGCCGCCCTTGCCCGGCATGTAGTGCGTTCCGCTCTTCACGCTCAGCAAGTGATTCGTCAGGTACAGAATCGTCAACCATTCCAGATCGTACGAGATTCCTATCGGTGACTTTTCGTCGTGCGGTATTTCGAGGATCTGCAAGAACTTTCGTTTCGGCAGACACTTGTCCAGGGCGAGAAACTTCGTGACTTTCGGAGAACCCTCCTCCTTCGGGACCAGAGCGGCGAATTTGCAATGTAGATGCGCCGAGAACCAGTACGTCGGGCAATGGCGAAGCAACAGATCCATGCAGGGCGGACTGCCGAGCGCGTTTGCCTCAATGTCATCTCTGAAATGTAGGAAACAAAAAAATGAATTATTAACATTTTAATGAAATACGAAGTTAAGGAAAAGTAATACCGACTTGAAAAATGGTTTCATTCTGAGCAACGCTTGCTCATCTCCGTATTGTGTTATCCCCCTTGGCCAGTCGTGAGATAAGAAAATATCGACGTTTCCACTGATCTGAAAGCAACAATTTTGTTAAAAAATAATTAACTTTGCGTTATTGTACGGACCGAAAAACGGACACGTCCGTTGGGGAACGAAACGGACCACAAAAACGGTAAAACGGACCGTACGTTTGGATTGGTCCTTTTTCGGTTGTGGGAACCGAAAACGGACCAAAGCAAATTTTTCGAAAAAAACGTTCGGTCCGTTTTCGGTTTCCGCAACAGAAAAAAAAACCAAATGCCAACAAAAAATGTACAGTCCGTTTTATCGTTTTTTACGGTCCGTTTTGTTTCCCAACGGTCGTGTCCGTTTTTCGGTTCGTTTGCGGTCTATCAACTTGCTAGGGCGGTACAGTCCGTGTACAAACAAAAAGTGTTTGTAAACGTTCTAAAGGAGACACTTTTGCGAACTGAGGTGGATCTAGATTAAAGAGTTCCTACTCTATGTAGAAAAAAATGTACAGGAATGGAATTACGCTAAATTAACGCAGCTTATGCCTGTAAATCACGGGCCTATGTTTATGCAATTTTTATGAAGTAAAAAATGTAATTCCTGTCTGATTTTGGTGAGCGACAACTTATTTTGTTTGTCGAGATATGTTTTACAAATTCACGAGTAATTTGTTTCGATAAGATTCTCAATCACAAGAAAAGTTTAATTTAGAAAAGTGTGCTTTTTATCATAAACAAATCACTCCACTTTGTATATATCATATTTCAGGGTATTTCGGATCGCTGAATTCGAATCTCAACTAAACAATTTTGTGGATACCAAATTTCAAGTGAAGATGTAATGAAAAATGCATCAAACGGTTAAAACGTAGTTGTTTTTTGTTGTACCTGATTGAGCCTAAATACTTCCAAGTTTCTGATATGGTAGACACTGCGAATAGTGGAGTTGTTATAGGGTACAGTTTCGTGATGGCCCTGCATCCAATCGTGACTTTTGTATATCCCAGAGATTCCCGCTATTCTTACTCCGGCTATAGAAATAACGCTGGCATATCCCAGGTAATAAATATTGGGTGCCACCCATCCGCCGTAAGGTAGCTCTTGAAGGTAATTGGATGCCTCATGATTCCCTCCAATAAAAATAGTCAATACCGGAGCGACCTTTTCGCCTGAGTAATATCTGCAATTAATTTTTATAATTATTCTTGCCTAAACTAGTGTTTTTTAAATTTTTTAAAAGAAAAACGAAACAACTTGCGTCGCGTCGCTTTTCAATTGCGTTAAAACAACAATGGGAATGTTTGTTTTTTTCACGTGACGTACAGCACGGAGATTACGAAGGGTTTCGTTTAAAAACTTACTTGTAAAAAGAACACATGTCTTTGTACTTATCGGGTATCGCCATACACGACAGATCGGTGAGATTTCGCGTCGATTGAAAGTCCCCGCAACATATCAACAGATCGATCTTTTTTCCATCGGACTTTTCGACTTCCTGCAGGGACTCGTATATTATTTCGAGCTCGCCGTGGGCGCAACCTTCAACGGCGATTCTCATTGTTGCAGTTGATTTATCGTTTCAACAACAATGTGTATAAGAATAATATATATTTTTTATGTTCAGCATCGGTTTTACGTAGCCGATTACTTTATTGATTGTCCCGGTGAAACGACCGGGTACTTTTGAATCAGAACGTAACCAGAGTTAACCTACAAAACGGGCCAAAGACAGCAGTTGAATCCTACATTAGGGTTGGTTCTCAACGAGAACGTTGACAAATTTCCCGACCATCGAAATGGCTCGGCCGACAATACAGTCCATCTTGGAATCATTTGCAACCGTTCTACTTCCGCTCGTAAGGTAAGAATAATCGTATGTGTCGGCAGAACGACGTGTTTCGTCCTAAAACATTTTGTTTTAAGGCCATGTGAAAGATGTACCACGTGACATATGAGTGCGACAGAGATAGATGCATTTTTCGAATCGATGTCATTTAAAATCGGTTGACGTTCCGGATAAAATGAAAGTATCATCGGACGCGGTATTAAATTGTACATCCGCTAATGCTTTGCTTTTTTCCGAACAGACGACGGTCTCCGTGTTGCATTAATTACAGATTTTGGTTACCGACTGAGTCGTTTCACATGTCCTTAAATTGTGCATCCGCTAATGCTTTTCTTTTTCCCGAAAAGTCTACGGTCTCTGAATCGCATTCATTACAGATTTTGGTTACCGACTGAGTCGTTTCA
>JAPYZC010005326.1:0-13150 GCA_030522665.1 Ichneumoninae sp. A BG-2022a | reverse complement strand
CAACAGGAAGCCGAGGAGATCGCGACATCGGCTGACCGCGCACGGGAAGCGCTTCCAGCTCTGCTACGTGAGCCTCCGCGCGCTCCACCCCCGTGGCTCCGCGACCCCGCGACTCCGTCACCATATCGCCACGTCACGAAGCCGCGCATCATCGCCGAGACCGTCCTAGACGGCCTGGCCCGGTTCACGCCCGTTCACCCGGTCGAACCCTACATCCCGGAACGGGTAACGCCGGGACCTCCCCCGCTCGACGTCCCATACGTCCCCTCCGGCCCACCGACAATCCTGCGGGATCTGGCTGCGCCGCACACCTCCAACACCGTCGCACCCGCCGACGTTAAATCAACTTAACTTCTTTTTCTTTCTACCGGTTTGGTTTCCCTTTTCTCTACTCATTTTCCTCTCTTCCCCAATTAATATTTTGCTAACCTCGACTCACGGGAGTCGGAGTTAACAAAGGAGGTGACAAGCTGTGTTTCAATGGGCGCATGTACATCTTACGCAGAAAATGTACAAACTTTATGAGGTGCAGATGTACAAAATATTATTTAAAATCGATCCAGGTAAGTCTCATCAAATTAATAAATGAATTAATGAAAAACTGCAAAGTGGAGTGTCGCAAATATTTTATTTTGTTTTCGGAGCGATTAAAGTTTTTCAGGAATAGTTTCCAACTTCAGCCTCTTGTAAGAGCCAATGGCAATATGAATAAAGCAACAACATTACTCTTCTTTCATTTTTTCGAGTTGCGCTTCCTCATATATCCTCTATGAGGAAGCGCTTTCGTTAAAAAAAATGGAGATTTTAGTGTCAAGTAAAATCCTGAAAAAATGAAGCATATTAAAGGTACTGAAAAGATTCATTTTACATAATAATAATAAAAAATGTTATTAACAAATTGATGATAAATAAAATTGTTTAACAAATCTTCCGAAAACCTTACTTTTTTTAAATGAAAATGATTCGTTTATTTTTTTGAATACGTATGAATTTTTTCATGTTTTAAATTCACTTTGAATTTTGTAATTTTCTAAACATTTTTGCCATATACAAAAGAAAAGTTCAAAATGAATTGGAAAATCTAAAAAAAATCATATGTATTCGTAATAGTGGACGAATCATTTTCGTAAGAAAAAGTTAAGTTCCCGAGAGATTTGTTGAACAATTTTATTTTTCATCAATTTGTTCATAATATTTGAAAATTAAGTGTGTGTTGAAGTAATAGTTGAAAATAAAAATTTTCATATGGAATCCTCGTAAAAGTTGAAAATTGAAATTTTCATATGGCTTTCTCATTACAACGGCCTTAGCATCCTCGTGCGTGTGCGTGTGCGTGTGCGTGTGCGTGTGCGTGTGCGTGTGCGTGTGCGTGTGTATCTGTTGGTGGCGAAAGAGTACCTGTAGGTGATAGTGTATGTGTCAGCGTGTGCGTTCGGGTGTGCCTTCGCGTGTACCTTCGCTCGTGTCTTCGCGTGTGTTACAAAAAATCTACAAATTAACACCGGATGTTCTAATACTGTTCTTTACTAGGTGAATATGCTACGACGGGCGGTGCCGAGAATCAACGTTTCCTGCTAGTAGATAACGCTCAAGAAGAGGCCATGGCTGGTGAGAGAGTCATCGTGTTCGCCAATGATACATTTATGGAACTTCTTGGCGAGGCTACTGTTTGGTTTATGGATGGCAATTTTGATTTTGCCCCATCTCAGTTTTTGCAAATGTACGTCCTTCGCGTCTCGGTAAACGGTATTTTTATTACCGTTGCTTATGCGTTATTGGAAAGGAAGACAGAATCGACGTATACGTACTTGCTTCAGACGATTATTTATAAATGCGCAGCACTCCATGTTTTTCCCGATGCTGAAACGGTTCATGTCGACTTCGAGAAGAGAAGGATAAATGCCGTTTATCGAATTCTTGGAGATGAAGTGAGAACCGTTGGTTGTTTTTATCACTTGACTCACAGCACCTATCGCAAAATCCAGGAGCTCAAGCTCACGAAGTTGTATAAAGAGAGCGAAACTTTAAATCAATTTTGCGGGATGATCGAGGGCCTAGCGTTTCTTCCTGTAAAGGATGTTGTCGCTGGAATGGAGTATTTAGAAAGGATTATTCCTAAAGAAGCACATGAGTTGTTAACGTACTTCGATCAGACATACGTGAGGGGTGCTTGTCGACGAATTGGCCAACCCGAAAAAGAAGGGATGCCGAAAAAAATTCGACGTAGTTCACCTCTCTTCTCTATTGAAACATGGAATGTCCATGAGGTGACGATGAATAGTGAAGGACGTATCAACAACAGTACGGAGGGTTGGAACAATCTCTTCAAAAATGTGCTTCCGATTGTTACGTCCGAGGTAGAGCGTAGCTCGTTCTCGAACGCAGCAAGCAAATATTTAATTATTTATGTGGGCAGCTTTGCTCCGTCCCGTACGGGCCCGGTCCTCGAATACCTAGGGAAGAGGAGAAATGAAAAGGCTCTCGCGAATAAGTAAAAGATAAAGTAATAAGGGAAACTCAAGATAACTATATTGCTAAAACTAATTACACGGTGAAGATTATATGCTATTCGCCACTCATCCATCAACACCGTACTTACTACTTGACGATAATGATTATTACAATGTTCCCCGGCGGGGGTTCTTCGTTCTAACTCTATGGTGGGTTCCCGAACACGGGTCGTAGAACACTAGAGTCTCTATATTGTCCTTGAACACCCCCTATTATTGTTCGATATTATATTCTAACACAACTCGATTTTAATGCCGCTACGGAACACACTCGGAAGTATTACCGCGACCTTTTTGCACTCTAACTTTGACGCTAGGTCGCGTGGTTCATTCTCGAGATTTATAGACCTGCGCGAGCTACGAACTGCGGAGATCATCCGGACCGATCTATCTTTGATCGTTGCTGTCGGGAGACTGATTTCTCTGTGCCGCTCAGGGATCCTCTCGGATCCGTGAACGGTCGCTCAGTTTCTGCAATTCGCAATTTCTCGGCACGTACAGCGATTCAAAATCGCTGCGCGTGTCGCGAACTTCGGACCCGCTGGTTAGCAAAAAAAAACTCGAGCTCGGCCGCGGCACTTAATAACGACAAATATATTTATCGGGTTATGTTGAGGATGCACCGCGTGAGCACACCCGAGGTGTAAAATCACACCACGGATGAGCTTAGCGGCGCAACCCGACACTCGGCGCATCACGTCCCGACCCCAGACATTCATGAAAAATGGCACAAAATTGGGACGTAACATGATGTCGTATCCGACAGTTTGGAGGCTGAACGAAAAAATCAGGCAGGAGGGCGCTGTTGATACGATTAAGATCGTACAGAACGATCTTGGTGCTAAAAAAAAAACAATAAAAAAAGAGGGGACTGTGAAAAACGAGAGGCTACGTTGGTGAAACTCTGTATGCCGGGGTGGAAGGAGTATACATTTTTTTTAATTGCGTGAGCCACATGGTTCGATTTCGGAGGATATAAGCCAAATCTGTCTCTCTGAACTGTGTCTGATGAATCCTCTCTGGCTTTTAAGGCTTTTCGCTAAGACACTTCTTGCTTTTATTTTTCAGTTTATCCGAACTCACCCGCGTTCTGCTTTTCATTACACGATATATCTCATTTTCTGTATTTTTTTGTACGCGTGAAATATAACTTTTGAAGAAACTCGACCGAAGTTGTGACGTATATAGAGTGTACTTATGTTTGATTTTTGCGTTCCTCTTTATTTCTTAACTCTGTCTCTAACGGGGCGGGATGGAAGTTTCGAAAAATTATGATTCGAATCGTCTTATATCCGATTTTTTTACCCTTCTTAAAATTACCACGAACATTTATTATCAGAATATTCAAATCAGAAAGGTTAATGTCCCAAAATACTAAAACAAAAAAGGGGTAAATGTCAGAAATAACTCTAGACAGATTGCAATGAGATCAACAATAAATTGACCTACAAAACAACATCCAAAAAATAATGATCAGCTTAGAACTCTGTAGTCAAGTAAAGACTCATTCGCGAATAGTCAATGATTATAAGAAAGATACTCAGAATTGAGAGTATCGATAGCTCACAATATAGAAATAGATCGCAAGAAAGAGTGAAAGAACGTTCGGTCGCAAAATCGACAATTTAAATTGGGAAATGTTGGAAAATTAAAAACTTATGATTACCAAAGATAAGATAACCGACCGCTCGAAAGTCTGAAAGGTAAAAAAATCGACAGCTCACAAGTCCGAAAGGCAAAAAAATGGATAGATCAAAAGTTCAAAAGGTACATAATTGACAGCTCAAAAGTCCGAAAAGTAAAACTGGACAGCTCAAAATTCCGAAACGCCGACGAGTCGGCTACATGGAAGGTGCCGCAATCGACGATGCGCCGCACGTTGAAAACCCCCGAAAAACAAAGACTTCGAACGAATAATGCCGAATAAGATGGAAGACTCGACCCGACAAAGCATCACTGGACAAATGCCACGAACCGACACTCTCTCGAAAATGAGAACACCTATATCGGGCACGGGTTCGAAAATAATTTCCTGCTACACGACAAAAACCCGACATGTTAAACACATCAATATTACAAATGACCCGAAATGAACGATCTCGCATTAACTGCACTTCGAAAAGACGTTTAGCATGAACCGTTTTTAACCCCGTTATTGAAAACACCGAATGCATAAAGCACCGATAGACTGACCAGTTGCCCTCGCCCTTTATTATCCAAAGCGTTCCGATTATTATAAGTAGCTATTTTCTTCAAGTTTCGTTAAATTTTAATACACAAATTATTATACTTTCATTTCTATTATTATTTTTTAATACAAATTATTCTACATTGTTCGAAATCAAAATCACATGTAGAGAAAGGGTTGTCCTTTTTATTCTGCAGTCACAGTAATTCTGTGCAATTCAGTGACAATATTGTGGCACTTAGCGCAACGTATATCTGCCCTTTCCGCAAGAGCTAGTTCACGAATATTTGTCGTGCATGTTGCACAAGCGAACCAGTGACAGCACGGTAAACTAATAACATCCGTATGATTCTCGTTGCATATTAAGCACAGCTGGAGAATAACACCTTGAGCTGAAAGAAACGAATGAATTAGTTACTAATCTCCATAGCAAATACATTTATATTTGAATGGAAGGTTCTATATTATACTTACGAAAAATTATTTCTCGATTTTGTCCTTTTTGGCGATATAGGATTTGAATTTCGTCCACTTCCTCCTCAAACATTGCTTGCATGCCTTGTTGCGCTCGTACACCATCAACTACAAACACCAAATCATAATTTACTAAAATTCTTATTCGTGTGTTTTTGCAATTTGAAAAGCTGTAATATAATACCCGGGTTCGCAAGAACGAAGTTGTCAACAGCTTGTTCGCTACGGAAAACGTTCTCATTACCGAAAGCTTTCAGGCCGTGACTGGCGCATGCCAGAAATCTCGGTATGTCTAAATAGTTTTCGACATATAGCTCCCAACATCTCTGAAGTGTTCGCTGGTTAACTATGCTTTTTTCCGCAGATGCTCGTGGTAACGGAATACTTCTGGCCAGCGATCCTCGTCTGTTCCGCACAACAACTTGTAAACGAACCAGTTCCTCTATTGAAACAAATGTATAGTGACATAAAAGTATACAAGTTACAATAAAAAAATCTCATTCGTTTCCTTAGGTTTTCTACCTGTGAATTCCCATATAGATGGGTGGATGCCCATTCTTACTCGTGGTAAGCCCTGTGGTACTCTGTGGTAAGCTTCCACGCAAATGTTGGTTTTGCAAGGCATTCCGAATACACTAAAGACTTCCGGTATTACGGAGTTCAACCAATAGCGTTCGAAGTATTGAAACAAGTCCGCAAATGCGCGCGCAATATCCGCACAGACATTCGAAATGATCCAATTAAAAGCTCGTGGAATATCGTCGGCTGGAAGCAGCGCTAGTGCCATCATTGTTCTAAAAACGACTTTCTTCATCTCGCAATTACGAACGTGGTTCAGTAAACCCGTTTTTTTACCTCTCCTCACAAGGCACTAAAGAACACACACTCAATGAATGAATTAATAGTCAGCAAGCAGCAGTTGGCGCAATAATTGCAACATGTGCCGCACATGTCGCAAATATTGCGTCAACTGCTACTTTTCGTGGCGCTTGTCTATCTGGGTGGTTATCCGAACATTATATATTTTACCTGGCAATAATGGAAGTAGCAGCGTTGTGGAGTGGCTTCTGGATATACTTCCTGTAATGCTGCAGCAAGAACTTGCTCGAAATCCGTCATAAATGATAATGGCTGTATATGAGGCGCAAGAACGGTTGAAAAATGATTCAATACAGCCAGATATGCCGCTTTAGTTTTCTTCTCCATCAACGCCCATGCAATAGGCAGCACCTAGGTAAGTATACTCCATTTTAGTAATGTTTATTACTGGTGCAGTAGTTATGTAGTCATTGTTTGTACATTGGTATTTCTATAACGATAACTTACGTAGTCGCCGATGCGGGCGATTATAGTCAGAAATTGGAGCACTTTTGGTTCCTTCGGGCATACTTTAAACGTCGCATCGACATACAAACGACGGGGTTTGATTGAACGTAAAAATTCGCGATCGCTACAGATAACGACTGTTGAGTTATCATCGGGTACGCGAATGGATGTTACGTTCAATCAAACCCCGTCGTTTGTATGTCGATGCGACGTTTAAAGTATGATAACGACTGTTGAGTTATCATCGGGTACGCGAATGGATGTTACGTTCAAATGGCCCCCGTTATACGTTGTAAATCTTTTCCATTCTTCGCTGTTAACTAATTCACTATACTGTTCCCAAGTAGCTGGTATCGGTGGAAAAATTTTGCGTCTCCATTTACGCATTGATAACTCGATGGATTCGAATGGCATTTCCGCCGCAGCAATTGGGTGTCTACAAAGGGTTTCTTATATACATGATAATTGTTGAAAAGTTTTATAATAGTGGAAATGCTTACAGTATACTAATCTCATCATAAATGAGCAAGATGCTACGCAGTGATGATGTGACTGCACTGTAAAGAGCTACTTTTAATTTTTTTTCTGCATAGCGAGGGATCCGCAGGATGGTTGTGAGCTCTGGTCAGAATAAGTTGTTCTCCAACAACTTTTCCTTGCGCTACGCAGGATTTAAACAATTTCTCCTTGCATTGAAGGTACCTGTAGAAAATATGAACTTTCAGAATGACACAGTGCGTGTGCGTGTGCGTGTGCGTGTGCGTGTGCGTGTGCGTGTGCGTGTGCGTGTGCGTGTTACTGCAGAATACCGGGGAACACAACATTTCTGTTTCATAGTTTTCGTGGATTGCTCCTTACCCTGATAAACAAGCGCCATGAAAAGTAGCAATATCGGCGCGATATTTGCGACATGTGCTGCACATGTCACAATTATTGCGCCAACTGCTTTTTTTTGGTCTGCTTGTCTATCAGGGTATAGTAGGGTAGAGTGGGGTAAAATGGGACCGTCGGGCAAAACGGGACAGTGAACAATATACAAGTTTCCAATCATTTTTGGATGTCCCATTTTGCCCTGTTGATACATCCGGATTGCTTGTCCCGTTTTGCTCCATCGTCCCATCAAAAAATAATTGGAATATGGCGTTTTTCCCCGCTGCCCCATTTTGCTCCACCGTCCCATTTTGCCCCGCTCTTCCCTATATGGAAATGGCCTGAACACAGCCGATTTTACACGACTATCAGTTTTCACTATTTACTAGTATTCACTATTACTGATAATAAAAAACGAAGTGTATACTCACACTGTGGAACCGACACGGCCTCTTTGGGTATAAAAATACTCACCGTATTGCCGTGAACCCAACTGTTTTTTTTTTTTTGCAATTCTAAACATCGCTAGCTTGTTGTCCTTACTTTGCTCTAAGTGAATCCGTTAATTATAAAAATTATATCTCGAGTCGCTACCGCATCTCGAGATATAGCCTAGACTGAAGGAGACGAAGAAATGTTCAACCTGTGGCCCTTATGAGATGAGTGTGATTTATCAACTAGCAACATTTGTAATACATTGTAATAACACCGCTCACCATTGTCGGTTCGCAACGGGCGTTGTTTCTAGCAGTCGTTTCGCTGACTTCGACGTTAATCGTTCTACTGCTCCAGCACTGTTCGCTACCTTTGTTCCGAGTTTTTCGTTGTATTCCGAGTTTTCAGAGTGAATTGTGGACATGTTAAGAATTCCTCCACAGGGGCCTCTTATAGAGAATCGACAGATGCTTGAAGAACGTATCTTCGATAATTATACTTACCATTTTTCGAGCTGTACCCGTGGGACCAAGTAAGTACCTACGTATACTTTTACTTGTGCATCAAGTACATTTTTATTATTGCTAAAAATTATGCATATAAATTACTTTAATTATGAGCATGCCGGGGATGTGGAACGTCGTATAATACTTCCCACCTCCACAGTTTTTAGCGACTGTACTCTACCACTTCTTTTTGCGTTTCGCCAAATTAAAATAGACTTGTACAGTCTGTATAACCGCGTATGAACAATAGTGTACTTCATTGTTTTTTTGACGGAACAATTTATGAAACCGCATGGAATTTTCAGTACTATGGCAGGTTCCTTTTCATTCTCTCATAATTCCGCGATGTCATCGCAGTTTATTTCCTACACTAATTATTGAGGAAGCCTCTTAGCAGGAATTCCGAAAAATCGTCCTGATAAAAAAAAAAAAATCGAATCTTCATATTGCGTGACTGACACCACAAGGGCGTATCTTATATCTTATATTTCTATACACAGAATGTACGCCCTTCCGATTTTAGTCACGGGATATATACGCCTCAGGCACATCTCAGCTGTAGTGGTGACATCATACGGAACAGATTTTTACTTTTATTAACGTCATACATATATTTTGTAATTCAAAAGCATTTCTAATTGTCCATAGCTACAAATTTGAGGTACCTGTTAATCGTGTAAATAGTATATGGGTTATATTTTCCACACCACGAATTCGTTCTCACACACACTCACTCGCCCACTTTGAATAATTACCTGGTAATCTATATCTAATAAATATATTTAGTTGATAGATCGGTATAGATATTATTGAATATTGTACCCGGCTACGAACATTCTATAACGTCTAATCTACACAACATTTTCTACTATAGGAATGTAACATTTTCAAAATTTGGTGCAACGAGAGATATATATTTATTGGGGTCAAATTATCATCTAAGATGCCACGTTCATTAGCAAACGTGATTCTTACATTTAATTACAATTGTTATACGACACATTTTTTATATTACACAGGTATGTGGTCTGCAAATATAGAGCCTCCAAACAATGCCAAGGGCGAGGTTCAATCAAGGGTGGAGTATTTCGCCTAACCAGAAACCACAACCATCGACCCGACGTAATGATGGAACCCGTTGATGTGTTCTCACGAGCCCTGTATCGAGCGACAATCTCGACGCTTCAAAGCGTACGCGTAGTTTACGAAAATATAAAATTCCTGTATGTTGTTATCTTGAATATCTTCATTGCGTCTTGCTTTCATGTACTACTAATTATACTGTCATACGATGATCGGTTTTAGGCATCCAGAAGCCCCGGCATGCCTGAATACCGATAACGTCATCAGGACGATGTTGCGATGGAGAGAGTCGGTTCTGCCCCCGTTGCCTCTATCGTACGAACATTACGTTGAATTGATGCACTCAGATCGATGAAGTATGTTGCGTAATCACGATAGAGGTACTCTTCAGATCGAAGTAATGTTCGACGGAGAAGTGCCGGTGGCGTTGGTCTTCTGGGATCGACATTTCATGGAGATGATGTCTACGTCAACGGAAATACATATAAGACGCTGCAACTGTTGTATGTCGTCGCAATTCATCGAAACTATGTAACAAAATTATTTATCGCAATACTAGAATGTAATTCGATAAAAACACGGGGAACTCATAAGCCTGTTATTTTTTAGGCGTTTCCGTGCGTCTCTGCTTGGATGATAAATCGGTCGTCGGGTGCATATAGCCGTATTGTAGAGCATATCGCGCAATTGCTGCATCCCAATCGCATTGTTGCCGATTACGAGCATTTTCCCCGCACCAGTGCGGGAAAAAATACGGAAAACATATTTTTGCTGAAATATTTCATAATTTTTTTTTACAGGCCTTACTTCAAGAGGCTAACCGACTTGAGCTGAATATCGGTCGCGATGACGATCTCGACCGCGTGTTCAAATCCATGATGGGATTAGCACTTCTGCCGGTGAATGAGATCCTAAACGGATACATGTCTTTGACCACCGAAATATCGGAGGATGTACGCAGTACATTGGAAGATTTTTTCGCGTACTTCATTGCGACGTGGGTCGGGATCGTTTCGCCCGAAAAATTCAGCGTTTTTGGAAACGTACACGCTTTAACGAACTGTGGCATCACTCCGTACAAAATAATCGGCAACAACCTTTTACATGGCACTGACGTGTGGAGTTTTATTAGTAAGTTAATTCGTCCGATATGACCTTATATATGACCAGGTGCTTTCTGTGCGATTCAGTGTCAACTGTACAAGGATGTCGACCTTCTCGCACGCCAGCCGCATGGCCGAATTTCGAAGACTCTGCGCGTGCGATCTTTGGTAAACTTACCTGCATTGAGGCAGGTCTGGGATCGGTTGGAAACAGCAGAAATGGAGTACCGGGAATTCTTCGACACTTGCTGTCATCTGTTGGCCCCCCGGTTCGACGAGCTATTGTTCATCGGGGAACCTTGCCTAGCGGACTTTCAGCCACTGAAGGGCATGGAAGAATATGAATATGGTAATATATACAGTATAACAATAATTTATCACATTATTTATGTACACCATCTACAAGTAATATTTAAAAATCCTCAATTAACGTTGCGTATGAGTGCATATAAGTATATTTGAACACGTATGGATCTGGATAATCTTTCTTTTTCTTTTTCTTCATACTTCTTTTTCTTCACATCAATCTCAAAAACTTTCCTCTCATTCGCGAGATTTTTTCTAACTCGGCTTTGCTCAGCTTGGGAATTATTAAGATGCTTTTTGTATCTGAGGTCCTGTAAACCGAAAATGCATATCCATTTTTAATGCAGTTGATGCAGTCGTCAATGGAGCGGAAGACGAAGAAGAGTTGGCAATTCCCGAAGTGAATGCTGACCATGAAATTGAAGAAGGTAATCATTTTCGTTTATTTATTAAGGTGCTTTTCGCATCTGACCTCATGGGCAAGTAGATAGATTAGTTTAATTTGTTATTAATAAGCATGTTGAACGCATACTATTATTTTTTTACTCATTGTTTTAAAGTGATGTGTAGGCACAAGTATCCCGATTAATACAAGCAGTAAAAAAATTGTTGTTTGTTTTTTGATGTAGAAAATGCCGAAATCAATCAGCTGGGCGAACACGGGCAATTAGTCAATGCCGGGGAGAATGATCGCCGTGAACTGCAGGAAGGTAAAAATACAGGTTTTATTATCATAATGTTGTTATCGTGTGGCGTTATGTATGCATAGGTACTAATTATATTTATTTCATTTCACCATAGTTGACAACGACTTTCAATTCGCAGCTGTCCACTGGCTTCGACCCGACCAGGTCGGGGACTATGATCCAGAAGAGGAAAACGATGTTGGTGAGTGTAAATTCGAGAAAAAGACGCGTCTGAATTATTTTACATAACCAAACTAGATCAATCATTTAACGATATTTGATTTCGTGTGTCAAATCAGGGGTTGCAGAACTGAACATACCGGTACTTTCGGATCAACAAATCGGTATGTATATTACATATTGTTGTTATTTTTCCATTTCCATTCCTCCTTCTTGCCAATGTCTTCTTTCGTTTTACAGATGAGGCACCGCGGTACCCGATTTGCATTATTTGCAGAGAAAATGCGGTGCAATATATCTGCAGACCGTGCAATCACTTTGTGATGTGCGGACGCTGTGCTAATGGCGTATTGGACGCCGCCCGGAACAAAAACGTCCCGCTCTGCTGCCCATATTGCCGTGTGTTGGCACAATTTGTAGAAAGGGCGTATATACCCATTGTATAACAAAAATACTTGTGCATCCATTTTTCATAAAAAAAAAACATTTATAACGCATTGAATGTTGTAATGCAAATAAAAATAAAGTCATTATTATTTATTTATTTATTTATTTATTTATTTACGGAACATGCTCTTTTACATAAAAAATCAAATAATACAGTAAATGTGTGAAATTAATTATTTTGTGATTCATTATTGTGTTCGTAAAACTTAGGATATACTTTATTCATCACTTTTATCCACAATTTGTGGATTAAATTTAAAAAGGCTGTAAGAAAATAGCTATTTATGGCTGGGATGAGGAACGATATTCTATATTGAACATATTACAAGCGAATGTCTATCACATTGAGAGTTGGCCCAAGGGTGATTGCGCTATCGCGGATTCAAGAATCATGCGACGGGTAAACGAAGTTTTGCTGTCTACTTTACCGACTAGTAGCGACTGGTTAGTTTATCGGTACTTTATGCATTCGGTGTCGTTAATAACGGGGTAAACAACGGTTTGTACTAAATGTCTTTTTGACGTGTAGTCAATCCGAGATAATTTATTTTTGGGTCATTGGTATTATCGATGCGTTTGCTATATAAGGTTTTTGTCGTGTAGCAGGACATTATTTTCGAATCCGTGCTCGATAGACGTGTTCTCATTTTCGAGAGTATGACGGTTCGTATCATTTGTCCAGTGATGCTTTGTCGGGTCGAGTCTTCCATCTTATGCGGCATTATTCGTTCGAAGTCTTTGTTTTTCGGGGGTTTTCAACGTGCGGCGCATCGTCGATTGCGGCACCTTCCATGCAGCCGAGTCGATTGTAGCTGTAGCATATATCACAAAATTGTTCGCCATCGACCATTGCCGAACTAACTTAATAAGACACAGACCGTGCGATTGTACCCATGACACGTTGAAATACACCCTAGCGGTCTCGGCCACCTGAGATGCCACGGTGGTTACCACCGAGAAAACCACGGTGGTTTATTGTCAAAACGTAACCGCACAAACCACTGTTAAAACTACTGGCCCAGTGGGCCCAAATGTT
>JAPYZC010005325.1:0-13074 GCA_030522665.1 Ichneumoninae sp. A BG-2022a | reverse complement strand
TAAATATTCGTTCAATCAACTAAATATTCGTTCAATCAACTAAATATTCGTTCAATCAACTAAATATTCGTTCAATCAAATAAATATTCGTTCAATCAAATAAATATTCGTTCAATCAACTAAATATTCGTTCAATCAACTAAATATTCGTTCAATCGACTAAATATTCGTTCAATCAACTAAATATTCGTTCAATCAACTAAATATCTCTTTCAGTCGACCAAATATTTCTTTCGCCACCCGCAACTGCAGCTTAGTTTGATATTACCAAACCTTTTCTCGGTGCGTGTATTTTTTTTCGCACTGAAGACAAATCTGAATCGGTCTTGGCCTCAGATCAAACGGGTCATTGCATCTTGCCAAAAACATGACGTTTCAGATTTTATCGTCCATCTTCAATCTTCCGTCCGGCAATAATCGGCGATCATCCGACTCCCAAGCCGATAACGATACCCCGCGATCATTTCACCAGACAACAGAAAACACACCGTCAAAAACGTGCAGAAGCTAAAATCCATATAGCTCACAACGACGGATGGCTAATGGATGAAGCCGAACAACCGGTGCGTCATTCACCGGCCGATCGATCGCGTTGTATCGGCGCTGATTGCTAATATCCCTCAAACCGAGAAAATCGGTAGCACGATGACTCGGAAGCCGTAGAGCCGCCGCGTGTAACTCACGACTCGATTATCCCGCTAATCGATAACGCGATCGGGTTCTCGTGGGATATATCGAGATCGCTGCGGTCGCTGTGTTCTCCGCCGATCCGCGTATATCGGGTGCGCGCAGGTACAGCCCACATGCACACTGTACCAATAATAGCTATAGGGTCGGAGGGGTTACGGGCAAGGGCGCAGACGACGCAGACGACGATGATGAGAAGCGACGCACACAGGACATCGGGGAGCGGGCAATTAGCGATTAGGATTATCCTAAATTAATTGTCGAGGCGGTCCCGGTCTCATAGTCAGGTGGGCACACACCGTAGTACAGCGGCCACAGGAGCCCGTTGGCCGAGCAGTTACAATAACGGTAACCATTTAATCCAGGCCGTGGCTCGGGCTGCGTTCCACCGCGCGGAGCATATGTCGACGAGTATAATCTATCGGCGGATACCGTAGAGAAAGGGGGAGAGAGAACGCCGAAGGGGGGAGGGGGGGCTATCGATCGATATTAATATAGATCGATAAACTAAATATCCTGTGCCTCTGAGAGATAACTACGACCGTCATTACGCAACGATAATTAAGTTTGCCTTGAAACGGTGAGCATACACGTTTTCAGAGCCGAGCGTGGAACGGTTGATCTTCCTGCGTTGTACTCCGGTAATTATCGGTGCATGCGCTGAATTTAGTGCGCCATCGAAGTTAGCCGACGTGATACTTTGATCGGCTCTCTCAATCCTGTTCGAGGGAATCGGAGATCATTTCGAAACAAACGCGACAAGTTCGGATGGCGATTATCGTTAACGATTTCCGTGGAATTGGAAGGAGTTCCGAAGTTTTTGGGATGAAAAAGAATCAAAGTGTAAACTCAACTGGAGCGTGGCTGAACTTTATCGTAGATGAAGCAAAATCAATAGGAAAGAGACTAGAGTTTTTCTAGACTGTTCGCCACATTTGAGATATCGGAAAGGTCGAATGAATCGATTCGAAATTCTATATCAGGACTACATTTTGTATGTAAAAGACGCATAGTAATTTTCTCTGCAGACCAAAGTCTCGTCGACAAGTTGTCAAGAATCGAAGGGTAAATTCAACTGCAGCGTAACTGAAATTCATGTTAAATGACGCACAATTAATAGGAAAGAGACTAGGATTTCTCTTTCTCTCGACAGTTTGTCACTTTTAAGGCATTGGAAAGGATGGAGGGATGGATTCGAAATTCTATATCAGGACTACATTTTGTATGTAAAAGACACACAGCAAATTTCTCTCCAGACCAAAGTCTCGTCGACAAGTTATCAAGAATCAAAGTGTAAATTCAACTGCAGCATAGCTGAACTTCATCTCGACAGTTTGTCACTTTTAAGGCATTGGAAAGGATGGAGGGATGGATTCGAAATTCTATATCAGGACTACATTTTGTATGTAAAAGACACACATCAAATTTCTCTCCAGGCCAAAGTCTCGTCGACAAGTTATCAAGAATCGAAGTGTAAATTTAGCTGCGGCATAACTGAACTTCATGTTAAATGACCCACAATCAATAGGAAAAAGACTAGGATTTCTCTCGACAGTTTGCCACTTTTAAGGCATCGAAAAGGATGGAAGAATGTATTTGAAATTCTATATCCGGGCTACATTTTGTATGTAAAAGACGCACTGCGAATTTCTCTCCGGAGCGACGTCATGTCGACAAGTTATCAAGAACGAAAGTGTAAACTCAACTGCAGCATAACTGAACTTCACGTTAGATGACGCAAAATCAATAGGAAAGAAACTAGAGTTTCTCTCGACCGTTTGCAACATTCAAGGTATCGAAGAGGATGGATCAATATTCGAAATTCTATACCAGAACTACATTTCGCATGTAAAAGACGCACAGCAAATTTTCGAAGACCGAAGTCTCGTCGACAAGTTATTGCGTCTATGGATTGCCCAGACCCACAGACAGACAGAAATGGGAAAACTCTTTGGTGCATTCAAAGCAAAGACCATTCCATCGATCCTCTAGAGCTCCATGATAAGAATCCTTCATTGGGGATATCAAGGCTTGCGCCTTTAACTGGGTCGTCACCAGCAGTGCACCCAGAAAAAAATGTATTTGAATATATTTATTTGATTTAAA
Organism: Ichneumoninae sp. A BG-2022a; assembly: GCA_030522665.1. Taxonomy (NCBI): domain Eukaryota; kingdom Metazoa; phylum Arthropoda; class Insecta; order Hymenoptera; family Ichneumonidae; species Ichneumoninae sp. A BG-2022a. The sequence goes on along the minus strand of JAPYZC010005325.1, from coordinate 10,281 downwards.
TAAATACTTATTTAAATCAAGTAAATATTTTACTTCATCTTAATAAACGGTGGCCGTCAAATAAATTTTTTTTCTGGGCGTGGTTAGGGTAAAAGTGGGGAATATGGCCCGGTCCATATATCACTGATTCACGTGTTAACCGAGGTGGCCCATATTCACCACTTTTGCCCTAATCCAGTTGCCTGTACCGCCATCACTGGCAGTGATCGGCAAACGAGTATAAAACGTCGGTAACCAAAAATACGTGTCATTGCAACGTTCATCCGTAAATCGTGACAGTGGCCCCGAAGCGGTTTGAATTGAAAAGCTCGTTCTCATCGCGGAAACCTCGGCTATAACGTTTCGAGGATAGTGACACGTGAAACTAGAGACGAGCGAAGCAAAGTCTCCCACTTGGGTTTGGGAGAGCTCGTCTCATCGAGGGGGGGTTGAGAAGGTGGGAAGGGTGGAGGTGGAGAGATATGGAAAAGGAAACTTTGCCTCGCGTCTAGAGAGCCAGACCGTTAGCGGGAGTGCGGGTGATCTAGAACTGGAAAAGCGAGTGGAGAAGCCCCGGAGACGGAGGGAGGAGGGAGGCGGGGTAGCCCGCGCGGTCGCTCTTTCTCCGTGAAATATGACAAAGTTCGACGCGAAGAGCCGGCGGTTGGCGGTGGAATAGTTGAAGAGGAACCGAGCGAGAAAGCGGCCGGACGAAGGAATACCCGGAGCCGGAGATTCGCAGACGCGACCCGGTTCATAGATGTGCGAAGGCGCACACCGGTTCGCCCTGAAACAACGATGAAGTTATCGCTGAGCTTCGGTTATAGTTCTCGTGCTTTGTTCCCGTACACTGGCGTGACGCCAATTCCTATCGTGGACCGGGAACGTTACCGGAGAAGCGGTGCGCGCCTCGGCAGTAACAGCAGCAGCAGGTAGGTAGATGGGTAGGTATGCGAAGTGGCGTGCGTGGTTACTCCACCGTGGCGGTTATAGGCTGCGGATACGACGAACTCGCGTATGCCGCTGCTGCGGGAGGGTTTGATCAAGTTGAACACACTGTAACCTCACGGTTTCTCGCTCTTACTTGGGGGGGGCGCGTGCCGATAAAGGGTCAAAGGTAAACCGCACGTAGTTAAACCACACTGACGTATCGCCGAAGTCTCAAAGTGCCGGTATCAGCGAAACGCGGCGGGTATCGGAACCTATGCGCTGGAATAACGGGGTCGCATTGGGACGTCGAAAGGGCTGCTCTAATGACTCGTCCGATACTCCGATCATCGGAACTTGACTTCCCGGCAGCTTTCCCCCGGTATTCGATGAGCATAGTCACGGAACACGTTACCCAGAAAGCGACCTCCGACTCCCTCCGGTTTTGCACTGTGAACTGAGGGATGAAGCATAGATATCGAATCGGAGTGCTGCATAAGACCAATGGTTTGGATCCTTGGGATTGTGAGATTGATACGGCTAATCGAACGGTTGTTCTTCGGAGTACGATGTGTTTACACATCGTGGTTCCCATCAAATGGTTTAATTTGATGGGTTAAATTGCTTATTCGATTATCTGTATCATCTAGATTGCAGGTCTACTAGAAAGTGACCTTTTTTCAAGAGTACCGAGGCCTGGAATAACGTGGTCGTATTGGGACGTTGAAAGGGCTGCTCTATCGATTCGTCCGATCGTCGGAACTTGATGTCCCGACAGCTTTTTCCCCCGGTATTCGATGAGCATAGTCGTTACCAAGAAAGCGACCTCCGACTCCCTCCGGTTTTGCACTGTGAACTGAGGGGTGAAGAGTGGATGTCGAATCAGAGTGCTGCATAAGACCAATAGTTTGGATCCTTGGGATTGTGGGATTGATACGGCAAATCGAACGATTGTTCTTCGGAATACGGACACGAAAACCATTTGATGGGTTCAATGGCTCGTACGATTATTTGCATCGTCTAAATTGCAGGTCTGCCAGGATGTGACATTTTTTCAAGATTACTGAGTGTTGCGGTATTGAGGCCTTCAATACCGCCATATCATTTGGATATTGATGTAAAAACACTTTTAGAGGGCCTTCTGAATGAGAAGTCTCCCCAATGGTCAAATTCTCACCAGGCAAGATACCCAGCGAGTGCGCAAGATATTGTGCAAGATACCACCTTAAGTCTAAGATCCCCTCTAAGATTCTAAATCCCCCGCTCAGGGGCCTTAGAACAATTAGCACCTAGGTGTAGGTCCTTGAAAGCCTGTCGTAAAGTGTCTTTCTAAACCAACGTAAAAAAACATCATACCTAATGATACAACTATCGAAGATGTTTTAACATGCAATTGTGAGTACCGCATTACATAACACTTTTTATCATCGATACAAATGCTTCTTCAATGAAAGTGGCTCGCATCTACGTTATCGAAAAACGTATCATGGTAATATCGGTCGACATTTCCCTATTCAACAACACGCAAGTCACCGTTCTCTGAGAACTGATGGCTCGGTGCAAGGCTATGTTTATCAAATATTCATACAGAAACGCGATAAAATTTTTCTCGAATTAGCTGGTAGTTCCTCTCGATTGTAGATTTTCCACAGCGCACTGTAGAGTAACCTTTCAGCTTTCTTTATTTAATTTAACTATAACGTTTGGCTTTGGTTTGCAATATCGAACGTGCGCGTATCATGACGATTATACACCCGATACGCATATTGTGTTCCGAGTGTGGGATGTAAAAGCGGCCTCGAGGATCTGCACGTGAGCCGGTGCAATCTGTACGCTCCACTGGAGTGCCTTTGAGCGAAGGTTCGATAAGCTGCGCGACGCGGGCATACGCTGATTTATTCAATGTACGCGGAAATAAACTACCTTCCGGTTAGTTTCGCGATCGCTCCGGGGACGCATGGAAGGTGTCGGAAGAGTTGTCGACGAGAGGGCAAAAGTTGGTGTAGATGGCGGATGGGTTTTGCCCGTGAAGCGAAAGCGGATACGGTGGAAGATTGCGCTCGAAGCTTTTAGAAAAAATTTTCGTAGCTACTGCGACAGTTCGAGCTTGGTCGGATATCGGTATCTTGCCGAACCTCACAGGTCCAGGATCGAGAGGTAAGCTTTTTATTTACTTTACGGTGTAAAAAGATGATAAATTTGTCATTTGTAATATTTTATTATTGAAGTAATAAAATCGGGTAAACCGGCCAATGAATGGACAGTTAAGCAGACGAAATAGCCAATGAATAGACTTTTTTATGCATGTGCTCTTATGGAAAGTGTCCGTTCATTGGCCCTGTCCATTAATTGGCTGGTTTACACTATTATTATTACAATAATAAATTGATAATTTTTGTCTTACTATTGAAATAATAAAATATTATTATTTCAATAATAACAGGTATAATGTATAAAAATTCAACGAGTGTTTTGCTTCAGAGCAATGTGGGTCGTACTTCACGCGACTACGCTGGGCCTCTTGGTGTTAATTGTCAACAGCGCTTGGAACGAGTACCAACAAGTGCCCGTTGTATCGGTCGTCGATTCCGACAATTATCCATCGCACAAGCTTCAATTTCCGGGTTATCAATCGAGTTCATTTATCGTGCCTGGAATAATTTTTTTTTATTCAATAAAATGTTGTCCTTTTTAGGAGTGGCCATATGCAATATAAACAGAATAAGCCGAAAAGCTGCGGTCAATTTGGCTAACGACATGTAAGGATCGACTTCCTCGGTTGAGAAGAATCGATCTGAATTTTATTGAGAAAAAAAACCTATTTTTGACCCTACAAATTTTCAGCATTAGCGCAAACATCACAAATTGGAGTTTCGTTGACGTACTGCATCTGATTCAGCAGCTCGGCTCTCTGTACGACTCGACCGGCCAGCGAAATTTGACTTCCGAAATATATTTGGATAAACTCTTGAACCGATATTACAATGGAGATTATGACGTCACGCGTATAATGAAAAATGTTACATACAGTTTGGCGATGTCGACGATAAGTCACGATAATTTTTTGTGAGCGGCTCTTCGTTTTATCATATTGTTACTCTATCATTGCAGTTGTCACCGAAATGCACGGACGGACTGTTGTCATGCCATTTTCAAGGGGATGAAAAAAATTGCTCGGATATATTCGACTTTCGCAAGACCAAGGATGGCTTTTGCTGCACTTTCAATTACGTCCGAGAACCCGATGATATTTCTAAGTGAGCAAATTCACCTACGCGAACGAACATTTTCGGGACCAACCCATCGCATATGTTTATAAGGATCTGCACTTCCATATAGATCATTTATTTATTTATTTATTTATTTATTTATTTATTTACTAAAAACCAGAAGATGATACGATATTTTCTGGCCCTAGCCTAAGCAATACATTCGTGTTTAATACTTTTAACCCTCTCACCAGGACGGAGGATATAAAAACAGAGACACTGCGCCAGCCGTACAATATCAGCAGTCTCGGATTAACGAACGGTCTTACATTGGTACTTGAACCCTTTTCCGACGATTACTATTACCCGATGCTTCCTATAACGGGATGGAAAGTAAGGGGCTTGAGCTGAACGTTTCTTACTTTATATTTTGTGCAATATGTTGATGTTTTTCATAATGTGAGCAGATTGGATGTTGAAAAATAGTTTTTATTTGTTTATTTATTTTGAACTCTGTACAGGTGACTATATTTAATTCTCGCAATTACCCGGACAACGGCAGCGGATCTGTATCCGAGGCTCTTTTATCTCCGGCCACGGAGACTTTCGTCGAATTGGACATCACCTCGACCTACAGCGGAAACGACATCAGAGGCGTCGCGGTCGAGAAGCGCAAATGCATTTTCAAAGATGAGTTTCCGGCATTGTACTCAGTCTACACGTACAGTGATTGTCTTGTCGACTGCCGGGCGGCCGCTATATGGGATGTCTGCAAGTGCAGGCCGTTCTTTCTACCGAGACGTGGAGACGACGAATGTGAGGAAAGAAAATGTATTTTTAAATATATACAGAAACTATCTACATATTAATAAAGGTCATGGCGATTGGGCACTCGAACCGATACTCACAGCTACTCACAAATACTCACACCGGTACTCACAGCTACTCATAGCCACTTACATCTACTCACATCTACTCACATATATTCATAGCCACTCACATCTACTCACATCTACTCACATCTACTCACATCTACTCACATCTACTCACATCTGCTCACATCTGCTCACATCTACTCTCATCTACTCACATCTACTCACATTTACTCACATCTGCTCACATCTGCTCACATCTGCTCACATCTGCTCACATCTATTCGCATCTACTCGCATCTACTCACATCTACTCACATCTACTCACATCTACTCACATCTACTCACATCTACTCACATCTACTCACATCTACTCACATCTACACACATCTACTCACATCTACTCACATCTACTCACATCTACTCACATCTACTCACATCTACTCACATTTACTCACATCTGCTCACATCTGCTCACATCTGCTCACATCTGCTCACATCTGCTCATATCTACTCACATCTATTCGCATCTACTCGCATCTACTCGCATCTATTCGCATCTACTCGCATCTACTCGCATCTACTCGCATCTACTCGCATCTACTGGTATCTACTGGCATCTACTCGCATCTGCTCGCATATCCTCGCATCTACTCGCATCTACTCGCATCTACTGGCATCTACTCGCATCTACTCGCATCTACTCGCACCTACTCGCATCTACTCGCATCTACTCGACGCGAGCGTGCTTCGCGAGCGTGCGAACCGCGCAAGCCAACATAACCACTAGTATTTTGTATTTACGGAATATTATATTTTTCCCTCTCTGGACATCTTTTTTAATCACATAAAATCAAATTTAATTATTAATTTTGTTTGCCAGACGTACAAAAAGTTTGCAACACGGCAGATGCCGAATGTTTGCACAGTAATAAAGGTAATGAAAAATTGTATTAAAAAAAAATTATGCTTCTACGAATCATAGATTTCTTCGTGATTCTATCTCCAAAAGACAACTAATCCCTCGGTTTTTAACATTTATTATTCAAGATACCTATTGGACGGTCTTCGCGGATAAGAACGAAGTAAGCCCCGTAGGGGCCGGTCGTTGCAGAAATTGCTTACCTACCTGCAACGACATTCGTTACTATCTTCACAGTTGCACGACGCATCTCGACCGAGGCCTCTACCACACCGAATTAATGTAATCTCATCTAGTGAATTTCTATTTCCTTATTTTCATCAATTCCAACTATATAAAAAAAAAAGATTATCCAATATCCAATAACGACAATTCTTATAGCAACAACGCCGAGCTCGTCGACCAGAGCATCGTACACATTTATTTCACGAAGCACGGAAGTATCAGACTGAAGCAGGAGGTCGCGTACTATTGGTACGAGCTGCTCAGTAAGTTTCAATAAATCCATCGCGAAGCCGGCATAGCATCGATTACACGGACGTTTTCATCAAAGCCAATTCTTTTTGTTTTTTTTTTTTTGCGCAGGCAATATCGGTGGAATCTGCGGAGTCTTTATCGGCTTCAGTCTGATAAGCGTCGTGGAATTCTTGTACTTCGCGCTCCGCACGCTCGGTGAATTCGCCCGGAGGGAGAAGAAAACAGTCGGCGAAAGAAGAACGATGAGAACTGCGGCAACGAAGCGTAAGGACAAAACGAACAGGGAACCTCGAGCCGGAACTCTTTACTGGAATGAATTCCTGTCCCACTCGAACGTAACGATACACGGAGGAAAATTTCAGCGCATCCGAGCGAATAGGTATTGATCCCTCGGGAATGAAGACTGCACAGTCGGCTAATCGCTCAGTTTCCCTTTCCTTTGACTGTTACTCACAATTTACAATGTATATTGAACTTTTTTATTTTTTTATTCAATACGAAAGGCAGGTTTTTTTTCGAGCGAATGTCTGATTAATTGATTCGTTAGTTTGTTTGTCTATGGGATTATTGGCGAACGATAAATTCTTCGCGCACGGAGCACTAACGAGGATTTAGCGTTCGCCATTCGGACCTTTTCGGATAATCCGAATGGTACCAAAAATGGGACAAAAAAATCTGAAATAACATTTGGGGAAGTAGCTTGAAATGTGTTTTTTTCTGATTCATGAGGGAAAAAGTTGATTTTAAACGTCCCTATCGTTATTGTGGTTCAAAGAGCAAGTTTGTACTCGTCAACAAAAATTACTGCGTGCACCCAGAAAAAAATTTATTTGACAGCCACCGTTTATTAAGATTAAGTAAAATATTTATTTGATTTAAATAAATATTTATTTAAATTAAGTAAATAGTTACTTAAATGAAATAATTATTTATTTAAATCAAATAAATATTTTACTTAATCTTAATATACGATGGCCGTAAAATACATTTTTTTCTGGGTGTGCACGAAGATTCAATGTACTATCGACAATTTTTCTGATGATACATAATCAGCTAATCGCACCGTTTCCCTTTCGTTTAAGTATGACTCGTCATTTACTATATGTATTGAACATTCTTTATTGAATACTGAAGGCAGGTTTTTTCGAGCGGATGTCCGATTAATTGATTTGTTAGTCTGTTTGTCTATGGGATTATTAGCAAACGAAAAATTCTTCACGCACGGAATACTAACGAGGATTTAGCGTGTTCGCCATTCGGACATTTTCGGAGAATTCAAATGGTGCCGAAATGCGACAAAAAAAATCTGGAAAAAATTATAGAAGTAGTTCGAAATGTGTTTTTTTTTTATAGCTGAGAAAAAAAGATTCTAAACATCCGTATCGTTATTATGGTTAAAAGAGCAAGTTTTGTACTCGTCAACAAAAATTACCGCGTGCACGAGAATTCAATGTACTTTCGATATTTTTTGTAATAAATGTATACCGTGTATTAAGTAAGCATTGAATCATGTAATTCAATCGACGTTTTTGTTCTTCGAATGTCTCATATGTAGTTGAAGGCAATACATGGGCGAGCAATGTTTCGGTATATAGCTTCGTTACCTAGCTCAAGTAACTTTTAATTGGCTCTTTCAATTTGCCAGACCGTCACTACCATCGACCTGAAACCCACGGCTTTGTGTTACTTGCGATTAAATTTGTTCGTAACAATTGTTCTTGAAACTGTTGGAAGTTGTCGAAGCGAATCGAGTAGTGGACTTTGTTCGAGACATTTCGTTGTTCAGCCAGCAAAAGGGTGATCGAGACGACGAGAAGAAAAGAAAGAACAGAACCGACTTTGATATACGGCTCTCTGGGCAAGGTGACTAAGGAAAGTGTGCTGTACGTTTATTTATTCATTTATTCATTTATTCATTTATTCATATTCATTTATTCATTTATTCATTTATTCATTTATTCATTTATTCATTTATTCATTTATTCATTTATTCATTTATTCATTTATTCATTTATTCATTTATTTATTTATTCATTTATTCACACCGAAAAAAGGTTTGGTAATATCAAACTAAGTTGTGGTTGCGGATAGTGAAAGAAATATTTGGTCAATTGAAAGAAATATTTAGTTGATTGAACGAATATTCAGTTGATTGACCAAATATTTAGTTGTTTCAACAAATAGTTACTTGGATTTAACAAACATTTTACTCAATCCACCAAATATTTCTTTCGCCTTCCGCAACCGCCGCTTAGTTTGATATTACCAAACCTTTTTCGGTGCATTTATTAATTTATTAGTTTATTCATTTATCTGTGAGTATCTGTGAGTTTCATTGTGAGCGTCCAATCGACTTGAACTTTATTACTATGTAGACTGTTTATTTATTTATATATTAGTTTATTTATTCATTTATTTATTTCCTCATGTACTTGTTTATTTATTTATTTGGGTCTGGAAATAAATCACCTGTTCGAACGTCGCCAGACAAAAGCCACGAGTCCATGTGAGGGCGTGGTCCGGACGTATCCGGGTCAATGATAATTTCGTATTTCCGCTTCCTGACTCCCTCGCTTCTAGCTCATCTCTTCTGCGATAAGCCCGCCCGCTTCGCGCGGATACACGTACTGCAGCTATATCAACCTGTTTGCGAGCGAGAAACCGTGCGAGCTTGACAAGTAGCTTCATAAAGCTTTGACGATAAGGACGCACGGTAGCTCGCCAGGAGTCTCTTCTCGTCTCGGAAATACGCGCTGAAATACACGGTGCCCATCAGCTCCTAAACATCCAGAGAAATTCGAGACAGCATTTGTACTCTTTTTTGCAACAGAAACTTGCATACACGACCTGTTTTATTTGCGCATTGTTGTCCCTTAAAAATTGTAATCTTTTTTTTTGTAGGGTCAAAGATAAACATGACTCGACAATTTTTTTCTAGAGGAGAGCGGGGTAAAATGGAACAGTGGGGCAAAACGGGACAGCGGGGCCAAAACTCAATTTTCCTACAATTTTTCGATGCCCAATTTTGTCCCAACGACACATCCGGATTATCAACACCGTTTTGCCCCACTTACCATCAACGCCACTGTCCCTAAAGTCATTGGAAAATTGCCTTTTGTCCCATTATCCCGTTTTGCCTCACTGTCCCATTTTGCCCCGCTCTCCCCTTCTTTCCTCCCGAGAGCGACTAACGACTAATTGCAAAATATTAAAAATGAAAAACCATTTTCATGCATTTACAGATTCAATAAGGTATTCTAACGTAAAACCCTTTTTTAAAAAATTACAAATCCTCAGAGTCCTGTGGAGGACGTTGATACTCTCGGAAACGTCTCTTTGATCGTCGCTCCGATGCACCTTAAATTCATGTTTGAATGGAATAAAAAAAAATAAAGAAACGTCGACTTAGGCAAGAAGACGTTCTCCGGAGTCCTCAAAGACGTTCCTTTACTCCTCGTTTATGGTTTTATTTTATACCATACCGTTCGTTCATGAGAAAAAAATGTCTCCTATTTTCACTGATAGTAGTTTTGTTTCTTTTATTTTTTCCTTTTCCAAACCATCGTATTCTTTATAACTTTCGATGGAAATTACTTGCACCGAGGCTGCACTGGCTGGTGAATCGCCTAACGCCAACGGGTTAATGCTGCATGAGTTTGAATGGAATAAAAAAAATAAAGAAACGTCATCTTGGGCAAGAAGACGTTGTCCGGAGTCCTCAAAGACGTTCTTTTACTCCTCGTTTATCGTTTTATTTTCTACAATACCGCTCGTTCAACAGAAAAAAATGTCTTCTATTTTCACTGATAGTAGTTTTGTTTGCTTTGTTTTTTCCTTTTCCAAACAATCGTATTCTTTATAACTTTCGATGGAAATTACTCACTCGCGCTGAGGC
>JAPYZC010005322.1:0-10203 GCA_030522665.1 Ichneumoninae sp. A BG-2022a | reverse complement strand
AGAAATGCTGTAGTGACGAAAATAATTCGAATTTCGATTAAAAAATTTAACAGCATGTTTGTAACCGTGTATACTATCCGATAATCAAAAAAAAAAAAAAAAACGAATTTTTGAAAATTTCACACTGAGATGATCCCTTAATTCGTGTCCCTCAGGTGGTCGGATCGATCACGCTCATCACAACACGTTCGCGACGATCGCCCTGGACGAGACCGTGGAGCTCGCGAAGGCCGTCAAGATCGCCAGGGAAATGACCTCGGAGTCGGACACTCTCATAATCGTCACCGCCGATCACGCTCACACGATGAGCGTTTCCGGTTATCCGAAGCGGGGAAACAGCATCAACGACATCACTGGCTTAAGGGCCGACGACGATATTCCTTACGCCACGCTGACGTACGCCACTGGTCCTGGCTACAGACCGGAAGCAGAGGGATCTCGGTACAATCCGGCGAAGGCTGACTACGGTGAGTTTCGTGGAGGAACAAAAAAAAAAAAAAAAAAAAAAATGAACGATGGTAATTAATCTGCATATTTTTATTTTGCCATCAGACAATCCCCGTTACCGGTCGCCCACACTGGCTCCACTCGGTGCCGCTACCCACGGTGGCGACGACGTTGCGATCTTCGCCAGCGGTCCCTGGGCTCATCTCTTCACGGGGACCATGGAGCAGAGCAACATACCCCATTACCTCGGTTACGCTTCTTGTATCGACAGAGGCGATATGTCCACTTGCGACATGTCGCGGTATTCGCAGGCGAAAAAAACCAGCAGGCAGCGGAGACGATGAGGCGTATTGAGAATCGCGGAGATTGAATCGGCACTAGTCAATAGATTAATATGTGGAATATAAAATATCTGAATATAATGAATAAAAAATTGTATGTGTTGTAAGCGATAAATAATAAATTAAATAATAAAGAATTATTAAAATACACCAATTGACGCGCTATTCTCGTGAGAGGATTGGGAACTTTTATCGGCTAAGGCCGATATGTTCGCTTGCAAGATGTTCTATTCATCGGCGAAAAAAACTGGGGAGCGGACGATGAGGCGTATTGAGAATCGCGGAGATTGAATCGGCACTAGTCAATAGATTAATATGTGGAATATAAAATATCTGAATATAATGGATAATAAATCATATACGTTGTAAGCGATAAATAATAAATTAAATAATAAAGAATTATTAAAATACACTAATTGACGCGCTATTCTCATGATTCGCTTCTCATGACGATTCGGAAATTTTATCGGCTAAGGCCGATATGTTCGCTTACGAGATGTTCTATTCATCGGCGAAAAAAACAGGGGAACGGCGACGATGAGGCGTATTGAGGAGCGATGAAACTGAATCGGCACTAGTCGATAGATTAATATGTGACATATTAAATATCTGAATGTAATAAATAATAAAATTAATGATTATTAAAAGACACCAATTGACTAGCTATTCTCATGACACGATTCGGAACTTTTATTACGACATTATAAATGCACAAAAACATCTTAAAAATATATGTTTGTGTATGTATATATGCATATACAGTACGCCATAAGAGAGCGATAGGTTACAACTTGGAGACGAGTAAAGCTATGCGAATTGAAATATCCGTTCACTACTACTTTTTTGTTTTTCTTTTTTTTTTCATTCTTCATTTTTTTAATCATCCTGTGAATTATGTTTTATTGTTGCTGTTGTTGTTATTGTTGATGTTTTTTGTCTGTTCCGTTTCGTTTTCTTGTTTTCAATTGATATTTTCGACACTGGCTGACCGGTTCGCGACGAGATTCACGCTTTTGTTTTATATATATATATATATTTTTTACATCTCGGTAACGGAAACGATAATTTGAACAATGACAAAGAAGAGTCTTGGCTAATAATCGCGAATCACATGAGTTTTTCATTATTCGAGAGAAAGAAAATCCTCTATAGATCACCACTGAAATCCTTCCGTTCCATCTTACTCTTCATCATTCTTCTTCATCATCTGCTTCACCATACACTTTCCATTTCTTATTATCTTTGAGCTAAAAACTAGGAAATTCGTAAAATCTAAATAACGCCGTTGGGCGCGTTTTCTTATCTTTTTGCTTTTTTTATTATTCTTCGTGCAATCTTCTCGATTCTCGACTAGAGTTGAGCACGTCTCGAAAATCGTTTAACGTACGAAGTATTTTTTTCTTTTTTTTTCCTTTTCTTTCAACACATCGATTGCACGTGTGTTGGACAGTGAGCGACAGAAAGAGCGAGTGACGAGATAATATAATAACAAATGAATTGAGAGTCATAGAAATCGAGTGCACGAGTGAGGGGTGCTAGCGATAAACGAAAGATATTTATAATACAGTACAATGTAATATATATATGTATGTACCGCAGTATCATTTATACTCCAGGTGAGACCGAGAGTTAAGGATGCAGAGTTAAAAAAAAGCGGATGAATTGAGACTGTGAATGCGGGAGAACAAAACGTTCTTTCCCCGACGTCGATCAAAATAAGAATTGAAACTATAAGGCGAAGAAGAAAAAAAAATAAATAAGGCGCGCGAGCGATACACACGTGGAAGACTCTTTGAGATTGGTACAAGAATAGATTTCGAGCGTTTTATAATAGTTAAACAGTGTTACTTGTGGGCGCCACGCGTTGGAAGAATAAATAGTTCAAACGTGTCGATTTTCAAGTCCGGAGTGAGACAGTGTTCGCACAGATTTTTTTTTATATATAATACGTCGTGCACATTATTATTTCATTGATCGCTACGATAATAACAAAGTTTTTTTTCTTCCTCTTCCATCATTTCGGATTGTCGAGCGCGTCGTACGATTCGACGAGAGATCAGAGAAAAAAAATGACCGTGGACGATGGACCGATTCTCGTTTTACAGGTTCGATATAGATAATCGACGATTTCATACTTTATCCTGGAATCGTCATTTACAATCGATCGGACATAAAAGTTACTTATTGGTCTCTACCCTCACTATCAAAATACGGAACTCCATGAAATATTACACTGTAATTTTTTTTTCCTCTAATAAATATTCCGTATCCATAGTGCTTGACTACAAAGGTATTCGAGATATGACTTAACAATCCGTAATCGATTTCGCACTTAATCGTAATGTTTTTAATATATTTTTTTTCATTATAATTTACGCGAAGTATATATATATATATATATATATCGACAATATTTCGATCGAATCGATCGATCGTCCCGTGGCCGGATGTTTCTTGATCGGGAAACGAAATCTTCGATCGTCGTGACGCACACACCGCTATCAATCGTCATGCTGATTAATTAAAATTTGATGAAAAAAGATTTATCACCTATGTATTATTTTTCTTCTTCTTTTTCTTTTACGCATAGAGTAATTCTTTATGTATCGTAATTATCATTAATTTATCAATTAATTCATACTTTTATACCAAGATATATATATATATGTATACATATATATATATTATAATTATAATATTAATATAGGTACAGTAATAATACGAGAGACAATCGACTTCCCGACGAAACGGTTGAGAGATTGAGCTCGTCCCGCGTCTCGTTCTGCCGTTCCTTGCCCGCGCACCCTAGAGCTGCTATGGCGATCCTGCCGGGACACTCGATTTTGTGTACTTGTGTATGTGTGTTTGCGTGTACTTTTTTTTGTATATTATATAAAAAAGAATTAAGATAAAGAGAGAGAAAGGGAGATAGAGGGTGTAATCGTGTCTCTTAGTGTATACATTCCTCGTCTGGTCTATGTGTATGTACGTACGTGTTTGTGGAAAATTTTTCGGAGCCCGTGAGAGATCGAGTGTGAGAGTGAGAGAGGCCTTCGGGGTGGGTGGGTCGCGCAGTCGAGAGCCCTTTCGACCTACGATAATGCTTACTCCGGTAATTTGCCGCTCTATAAGGCCGGGCACGTATCGCGTGCTTCGACGAATAAGGAGTTCGACGGAAATAATGAGAACGCTCTCATCCCACCCACATCATCACCAACGCTCATTCTTTTTTTTAATTTTACTCACTCAGTTGCGTACCGAACTGCGCCGCGGGTTCTGATATTCTTTCCCGAGAGTAAACCCGGACACGTTGCTCACCTCGATGAGAAAAACCCACCCCAGACACGACAACCTCAACTTTGACCCTTCGACCGCGAGAAGAAGACGATTTACCGGTGCTATTATACTTCCCCCACTGTAAGTGGATTGCCATTTTTTTTCATTTTTTTTAAATATCTGCCCGTTTACATTTCGGGCATATTTTTTTCTATTCTTTCGTCTTTTTGCAAGATTAATGGCATTGAGATCTTCGATCTTCCTTTCACTCGACTGAAGAATAAAATTTGAGAAAAAAAAAGTACATTTTGTCGTGTCGGAACCCCTCTTGTTTCGCGTTCATGATGCTATTTGCGTCACAGAGCGGTACAGCTCCCACGGGGATTGTATCTACACGGCGGTCGAGTGAACCGCGTCGTCGTTCGATAAATTATTTATCCGTGGGGTTCTCTCTGTATTGTATTCTCGAGAGCTCTTTCGATCGGCTTGTCGTATACACGCTCCCTTGATGGCCGAACCCCTTATGTTCACTTTCGAATTGTTTTATCTTTTGTTCTATACCGACGTACGACGCTATCGCGCTGAGTACCGTTTTATGTACCCTTTCCGTGGTGGAACTTCAAATTGGCGGCAACCGGAAGTATGCGATGTCACGTGGCCCTACGCTCGTACCCGTCTCACTCCCAGACTCATTCTCTCGTTTAACTCCGCAACCGCTCTCCCTTCCATCTCTTTCTCTGATAATCACTCGACAAGCGTTTTTCTTTCTTTTTTTTTGTCGCCCTGTCGTCGTCGCGCCATTGACCGCTGTCTTATTTGCTACACGCGGTACTCTCGAGCATCTTTGCTTTCTTACTTTTTTTTTTTGTTTCTCTCTAGTCCACCCGAACTCTTCGCTCTCTAAGGTACCCGTTCGCAATATAAGTATGTGTGTATATATTATTTCTTGTATGTATATATGTATAATATATTCATTCACTGAATATATGTATATATATTATATATATAACTCTGGAAGGCGACAGTAGAGACTACTGAAGTAAATGCATAATATACGCAGAAAACGAAGACAGTTTTCATATTGTTGTCATTTCATTACAATTTTTTTTTAAAGTTCTTTTTAAATCGAATAAAACGTACTTGTCTTTGTTTCATTCTTTTTTCTCATCCATGCCTGTACTCCACTTAACTCTTTCGACTTCTTTCGCTCCATCATCTTTTTCCTTCTTCCTTTATCGCTATCTCTCATACTGTATAATTTCTTTCTAACTTGGCGACGGCTTTACCGTAGGCGTACGCCAATAAAACGCGATTAGTAAAGACGCGCGGCGTCGATACTTGAAATTGAAAATACATTGAAGTCTTGGTATTATAGTTAACAAGGTGGAACAAATGGTGAACGTCGAGGGTATTTAGCAATAGTCCTCCTCGTCGTCGTCGACGTCGTCGTCGTCGTCATTGTCGCCGTCGTCGTCGTTCTCATCGTCCTCATCGGCACCCAGCAATTATTCAGTGTGTGCATCCCTCTTTCGTTCGACGAAAGTTGAGACGCTGTGTGAGGAGACGCGAGAGACGCGAGAGTGAGTTAAGGAGAGATAGAGATAGAGAGAGTGACTTGACTGATCGACTGACTGACGAGATCGAATGATGTAATATGACAATGTTACTTTGTTGTTGTTTTTTTCCCTTAAATATGCTCGATGAATTCCGGATTCAGGAACGAGAAACCCATGAACTCCGTTTGATCGAGATTCATCATGAATAGCTTGTCGGTTGGCGTTAGGTCCGTCTTTTCCGACGTGAATTGCTTGTCGAAGTTGCTGACGTCCTTTCTGTGTTTCTATAAACGGAAGAAAAAAATTGTAGAATTAAATCATTTTAGAATTTTTATGATATATTATTTGTAGAGCTGGGCAAAGTATTAAAAAATACTTCGTGTACAAAGTATAAAGTATTACAAGTACTTTGGTACTTGAAGGATTTCATAAGTACTTTTTCCACGGACTTTTCGCAATTAGGTTTGTAGTGTTAAGCGTTATGTGGGCTTTAAAACACAAAAGGTGAAATATAATTTGCACATGGCTTCTTCATTTGCTACAATTTTGCGCATAGCTTCCCCTATGAGAAACTTCGCCGATTGATTTTGCCTTCCTCGTGGAGGAACCAATGCGCAAAATTTTAATAAACGAGGAAGCCATGTGGAATCTACGTTGCACCTTTAATCGGAACATTAAAAACATGTTTACAATGTTTACATGTCGTAAATTTAAATAGTCAAAAATGACCATAAAATTTATTGTCAAAAATGGCTAACTGAAATTTTCGTAATTCGTCGTTTTGAGGCTATTTTTTTAATAATCACTACACTTTGTTATAAAAAAACCAAAAAGGGAGAATCCTTCTTGTTCTTATTAATGGAATTGATTTTAAATACCTTTAAAAAATAAATTCTGGTTGAAATCATATTTATTGAAAAGTTTAGGCAATAGAAATCGGATGCCATGATACTGATTGAGCATCTGTAATATAAGCGTGTTCTCAAAAAATACATTGAAGTACTTGAAGTGCCAAACAAGTAGCCGGTTCTTCAAGTACTGCTCAGATCTGATTATTTGTTTGCAAAAAAAAAAAAACTCACGATCTTTGGTTTGAAGGGTGGCTGAACCTCACGATTCTCGATCTTTTCCCAATCGATACGCCGGAAGAAGGCATGACCACGAACGTCATCCTCGCCTCGGAAACCGCAGCCGAGCCTCTTGCTCGGATTCTTTGTCAGGAACTGGAAAAAAAGTTACCATCTGTTAGGATTCTAATTCCCATCGAACAAGAGATGATCCCTGGAAGACCTACTCCTTTGCAAGCTTCCTTGGACTCTTTTGAGAGACTCTTCGGATAGCTGACATTGTGATCGGTGATCGCCGCGAAGAGTTCCTCCTCGTCTTCCCCATCGAACGGTGGCTGACCCACGAGCATCTCGTACAACAGAACTCCGTAAGCCCACCAATCAACAGATTTTCCGTACGGTTGATAGAGTATAATCTGCGATGAAAAAAAAAATGTATATATTTTTTTGTTATTTTGCTTACGTCAAATTTCAGCTTATATGATCTTCGATTTTCTCGTAAATGCAGATATATCGGATAATCGGATGCAGATAAATGGATATATCGGTACCTCAGGAGCAATGTAGTCAGGCGTGCCGCAGAAAGTTTTGGTCGTCCTATCACCGGTTATGCCTTCCTTGCACATACCAAAGTCAGCGATCTTGATGTGACCATCCTGATCCAGCAGAACGTTGTCGAGTTTCAAGTCGCGATAGACGATGCCGCGCGCGTGAAGGTAGAACAGTCCGATTGCGATTTCGGACGCGTAAAATCTGTTCGAATCGAAAAAATAAATAAAAAATTGTAAGAGCTAGAGCGCGCATAAACATTTTTTAAGAAATTAAAAATCACGCATAAAAATACACAAAATCACGTACAAACGTACATTGACTAACCACACCTGCTGTGGGTGAAATTTCAGCTTAATCATTCAGGTTCGAATCTTTCGCGTCTGAGTCACACACACACACATCCGGAGATTTTTTCTAAATGTGATTTTTCGACGTTTTCGAACATTCTGAACGCGTTTTCATTACAATTGCAAAAACAAAATGTTCACCAAAACAAAACTTCCTCTGAGAGGAAGTAAAACAACGCAGTCCATATAAGGTAACGTATATCGGCTGCGTGTTTATTTACGGGGATATCGGGGCAAAACTGTTTCGTAGCCGTCGTTTGAGACTTTTTTTTTCTCTTGAACTGAATTGGCAAAATGGTTTAGCACGATGCTCTCTACTCGGACTTACACTGCAACGGGTTCCTTAAACTTGCCACACTGTTGTATCTGGAACATGAGATCACCGCCGTTGACGTATTCCATCACAAAGTAAAGTCGGTCCTACAACAAGACACATATTTGTACAGATTTGCCCAACACTTTTAATTAAAGCACGAGGACGGAACATCGGTCCACGACCCACATACGATCGTGTCTCCTCGGATTCTCACCATAGTCTGAAAACAGGAGTGCAACTGCACGAGAAACGGTGGCTTGTTGCAGAGCGCGAGTACCCGTTTCTCAACCATCGTACACTCGACGTCGTCGTCTTGAATTATTATGTCTTTCTTCAGAATCTTTATTGCGTAAAGTTCGTCCGTTCCTTTTCGTTCGGCTAGCAATACCTGTGTCGTTAACAACAGATTCGTACGTCGAGATATTTAATTTCTTTCTCAAAATAAAAGTATTTCTTTTAATGAAAATTATGAAAATAAAATCGATTAAGTAAAGTGCAATAGAGAAATCGTTCGACCTTTCCGAAACTTCCTTTTCCGAGCACCATGAGAAAATTGAAATCGCTGGCCCTTATCAAGTCGCTCTTGCCCATGTTGTGCGGCACGTCTTTGTCCTGTTGCATCGGTACTTTTTTCGTCACCGAAGTTTTCTGAAAATAATAAATTACACATGTCGGAATAACAGTAATTGACGTGTCATCAGCATAGTCTATTATTGGAAAATTTCTACTATTGGAAAAGAAATAACTTTATGCCGAAATACGTCAGTACTGGTTTGAAAATCGAATTTTTCGACCGGAAGTGACGTTTTCCTCTCTCCGGAAGTGAGTTTCTCGAACAGGAAGTCACGTATTTACGATATGACATCATCTACGGTCGAAAAATGTGGTTTTCAAACCGGAAGTGACGTATTTCCGGTATGACGTCATTTCCGGACGAAAAAGAAGTTTTTGAAACAGGAAGTGACGTATTTCCGGTATGACGTCACTTCCGGACGAAAAAGAAGTTTTTGAAACAGGAAGTGACGTATTTCCGGTATGACGTCACTTCCGGACGAAAGAGAAGTTTTTGAAACAGGAAGTGACGTAATTTCGGAAATTCTCCGGCAATATAAATTGCCGATTTCTAAATGCCATCGTCCATAGCGAGTCACAACAACCTGCCAGTTAATTCCAAATCTTAACTTCGAAAATTAACATATTTTTGTTTAACGAACCCGCATCTTGCTCTTCAGTTCCGCGAGGTCGACGCCCTCTTCTGGTACCGGAACATTGTAAAATTCTCCCTCCTCCTGGGTCAGTAGCTTGAACCATCCGTTCGCCGGTGCTTTTATGAGTTCCGATATGCCGAACGATAGGGAGCCCATGAAGTCGTTCCTCGACGTTCTGTCCCAGTCCCAAATTTCCAGCAGTAATCGCCTGTCCTTGTCCTCGGGTTTGAGGTCGCTGAGTGGAATACAGAGGGAAGATATGAGATTTAATTTAACCAGCTTACGCCAGCCCATTGCTGACGTCGTATCGCCCACGCCTTGCAGGAAAACGCAATTTCCTAGAATACACCCTTTTTTTAATCTCAACCTGGCTCAACGTGGGGGGGGGGGGGGGGGGACGGAAAATTAGTTTATTAAAAGTCAGAGCTACTACACGCTGTTCGTTGAAACTATTACATTCTCATCCCTTTGATTACCGCGCTTTTATCGTAAATTCACGGTAACTCAATTCTCTGCTCTCTCGGTATATGTACATTAAATCCTCCTTTGATTACAGCTTTCCTCGCAAATTCAAGGAAATTCCGTCCTTCGTTTTCGCGGGAATAATTATTAAGTGTTGAACGCATAACAAAGAATATTTCCTATATATATATTTTTTTTTTGCATAATCTCTATGTAATACTTTGCCTTGGGAAGCTGCACGATAAGATCTTCGATAATTGAATTTTTATAAAGAGGCCTTACATCACGAAATATGTTTAGGAGGCAGTCTCGCTGCGCGCTGACTTCGCATAAGTTCGACAACAATAAGAGAAAATTGCAGGTACTTCTTGACGGTGTAAAAATTTGAAAAAAATCATGTATACTAAACGTACTGAGAAGATTAATTTTGCATAATAATGATTGCAAAATGTTATTAACAAATTTATCAAAAAATTAATTGGTTAACAAATTAGCCGACAACAAAACTTTTTTTTATGAAAATGATCCGTTGATTTTTCTGAATACGTATGAATTTTTTCAGATTTTTAAGTAATCGTTGATTTTTTATTTTTTTAATAGAACAAAAATCAACGATTACTTAAAAATCTGA
>JAPYZC010005320.1:0-11453 GCA_030522665.1 Ichneumoninae sp. A BG-2022a | reverse complement strand
ATATGCAGAATGACGGTGTCGGAGATGGGGGAGGGGGGGGGGGGGAAGCTACAGGCAAAATACGACACGGTTACTTTCACGCGAGAGAACGAAGGCGTCGGGGAGTCGACGAAGGTGAAGAAAGGAATGCGGGAGACGGCCGCGTTGGAGGAAGTGATTTATTGTCGAGAAGGAAGAATAAGCCGAATCGTGCCAGTCACCGAGGATAGCTATATTCGCGGCTGTATGCAACGTACCGGGAGCGCGACGGGGGGAACGTTCGCGCGCTATCCGGTAGCCTCTGTGCAACGTACCCGAGGCGAACGGATGCGCGCAGAAAACTCTTATCAGTGATAACGTATATCGCGTCAAAGAGATACTTTCTCCGAGGCGGAACGAAAAAAAATAAATAAAAAAAAAATAAAATATTTTTTTTATAATAAAAATAAAAGCGACGATACGTCACCGCGTGATGGTACGGGCTCGGTGAAAATATTTAACGTACATCGCGTCAAAAATACTTTTTTCCGAGGCGGAACGAAAAAGAAATAAATTTTAAAAAAATAAAAAAACAGAAATTCATGAAGAAAAAAAACGAATAAAAAGAAATAAAAATAAAAGCGACGATACGTCACCGAGTAATGGTACGGGCTCGGTAAAAATATTTACCAGATAGAACGTACACTCGCGTGCGGTCTCGCGCGCGCGCATGCGCAGACGCGCGGCTACATTATGTACAGAGCGACGTGCGGGCGGTAGAATAAAGAAGGCAGATTTATGTTTCATTCTCGTTATCGTTACATTCAGCCGACTGGCAGTGCCGGTGAGTTACACCTTGCACGACCCGAGACCCATCGTGGAAAACGATATAGCGGCGATAAAACCCCGCGCGTCTATATAAACCATAAAGAGCCACCCCCCCCCTTCCCTCCGTGCTTCGACCGACTAATAAAAATCGAGTAATTATGTTACCGATAAATTTCCACCTGTACGTACAACATCGCCTCCGGAAAACCAATAGAAAACACTTGCCTCAAAAAGAGAAAAAAAGAAACATCAACATTGCGTAAAAAAAACAAAAGAAAAAAAAATAGGAAAAAAATGACCAGCTTTGAAGTTTCCCGCTTTACAGAGCCGAGAAGAAAACCAATCGTTCGGCTCTCGCTTTGTCATCGCGAAGCATATTGGCGAGTGAAATAGCTGGGAGTAAAGAGGGTCAGCAATTAATGAATTCCAGCATAAAACACTTGCCTCAAGACGGGAAAAAAAGAAAACATCGATCTTGCGTTAAATAAGAAAACATTTTAAAAATGATGAAAATAAATTTCCCAATTTGATTTTTTCTACTTTAGGAAGCCGAGAACAAAGCCAACCGTTCGGCTCCCGCTTCACCGTCACGTAGCACGTCGGCGAGTGAAACAGCTGGATGGGCAATGGGGGTCAGCAATTAATTCGCTCGAGTCTTTGTGCAAACAACGCATCCAGAACTCTTATCGAGATTCCGGAAAGAAATAACAAAATCTTATCTTATCGAAGCGACTCTTTGTGAAGAACAATTACCAGTCACTTTGACCGAAAATTCTCAGAATTCCTCAGAAACATAAGTCCCCCGAAATTCTCGCAAACGATTTAAATCAACTTTAATCATACAAAAAAAAAATTCTCCCTCAACACTCGAGGCCGACCTCACGATAGAGGTGTGTTGGATCGATTCTTCAAGAAATCGATTTTTCCTCCAGTAAATAACGATATTTTGAATCGATATTAACAGGCAGGGAAATGCCGTCGATCGATCTTTCAATTGAAAGATCGATTTAAAATAAACGGCACTTTATGTCGATTACTGAATAACAAATAGCTTTGTAACAAAAAAGTCGAAAAATTAACACTTTCATTGCGAAGGCATTTTTGTTACTTAGCCGTCGATACGAGTTTCGTACAAGGATACATTTTTTTATTTTTATTAATCTCTTTTGTCTTTCGTTTGGTTGATTGCATTGAGTTTCAGAGCGCTTATCAAAGATCTGACCACAAAGTGATACACACATATACATATGTATAATAAAAAAAGGATTATTTGCAGTCGAGTTAAACGGTTAATTTGCGATATGCACAAAGTATTATTTACATTCGACACTTTCTCATAGAGGATTTGAATGATATCGTTCATCGAATTCTACGTCTACTGCATGCGATAATGAAAGATAACGAAGGACGTCCAATATTTCATTTTTGACGATTATATTCATTTACAATTTCTTTATGATTAACTGCAAAGGTGACAATTTGACATAATTAACATAATTAAAAAAAGTTTGCGATATGCACAAAGTATTATTTACATTCGACACTTTCTCATAGAGGATTTGAATGATATCGTTCATCGAATTCTACGTCTACTGCATGCGATAATAAAAGATAACGAAAGAATTTAAATATTTCATTTTTGACGATTATCTTCGTCTACAATTTCTTTATGATTAACTGCAAAGGTGACAATTTGACATAATGTATTTCTCCCATATAATAAACCGTTCGATTTTCTTGTTATCGACGTTCTTTCCGCACACTATTGGATCGATATATAGCGCGTCGATCAATACAGCACCGAAGATCGATCTTTTTTTACGATCGAGCGTCTCTACCTCACGGACAGTTTTCTTCCTGCACAAAGAGACGCGCGCGCGTTTGCTGTCGTCTCCGGCAAATCGCGCGGCGGAAGGGGGACGAACTGACGCGGAGGAGTGGGGGAGGGGGGGGGGGAGGGTACGGTTGTTTGCAGCGTTAGTTGTTGACCGCGGTCTCGCTGCTAACTCAATTAAGTAACTCGAGTTAGCGTCGAAATAATTAAATTACGACGGCACGCCGAGGCTTGTGGCGTCGGCTATAGACGAAGAGGGGAGGGAGGGGGGGGGGGGGTTACAGTGGACGAGGCGAGACAGAGTCGGAGAGTGAGAAAGGCAGGCGCTCGCATACCCGCGGCTTTCGTCCCTCCGTCGCGTCCTTGCGTTAGCTCTCGGGCACTCGGGCACCGAAAAACTCCTGGTGCAAATTCAATTTTCCCTCTCGGCGATGTCGCGAGAGTGCGCAATTGAATCGACCGGAGGAAGCGGCGTTGGGGAGAGGGGGGGGGGGGTCGAAAAGTTATGGCGATGCCAGAGTCTCGTACCGAGATAACCGGTACACCGGTCGGCCAGCGCTGGCCCAGCGTGCGGCGTCACACATCCCAAAGCTCTATAGCTATAGCTATCGCCAAACTCTTCCTACACGCGCGTCGGGACCGTGCACGTACAGTTCGCAACATCCGAGCCGTAAACGCCCCCCCGTGCACCTTCTTCATCTTCCACGAACGTTTCACGTATTTTTCTTTTATTTTGACCTTTTTGTTTTTGTGTCTTCTTTTATGTATACAGACTTCTCTGTCGCTCCTTTCCGCCCAAGGGCAGAGTCGATTCCTCGATACCGTTAGACGCGCCGCGCCCGGATGGGGGAGGGCATCAACTGTATACCGACCGAGCAAGCGGGAGCTCGAGAGAGAGCGTTCGACGAAATATAACTCGGACCTCGAAGACCGTATCTATTCGGCTGGCTCTCGCTGCCAATAAACGATCGAGTGCCCCGAGATACGCGATGCTCTCTCCATCGTAAAATCGAATCTTTTCAAGTTTTTCATTTTTTTTTTATTATGTTTTTTTTTAGTGTTCTCGTGTATTTCGATTCCATTCATAGAGCGATATCGATATCGGAAATGAATTTTTACGCTGAAATAAATCTCTTGTAATACCGTAATCTCTCTCGCGAGTTATATCGATCGTAGGATTGGTGGGTATAAAAATTGTAAGGAACGAGGATTCCCGGGCCTATTGACGCAGATATTGCGGCTCTGCGCCCACGCGTATACACGTCGGGGCGTGTTGCAGCGTCGCGCTGCTTAAAGCCGTGGACGCGTGATCGAGGCAAATGTCTGGGCGGTGTTCAATGCGTTACAAGCCGGTTGGCTTGTTTGCCAATTCAACTGTTTTTTTTTTATCTCTTTGTATTCCGGATTGGGCATTCGGACACGAAAATTAAACACACTCTATACGAAATTTATATTATTCATAGCGAATAAAAAAAAGTTGAAAAAGATAAATAATAATGATAATTCCGGGAGGCGACGTCGGGAGTGTGTTGCAGCGTCACGCTGTTTAAAGTCGTGGACGCGTGATCGAGGCAAATATATCTGAGCGTTGTAAAGTGCGTTACAAGCCGGTTGGCTTGTTTGACAATTCAGCTGTTTTTTTTATCTCTTTGTATCCTGGATTATGCATTCGGACACCATAATTAAATATACTCTATACGAAATTTGTAGTATTCATAGTGAAAAAAATCAAATAATAATAATAATAATAATTCGTCAATGTTAGATCAATGCCAGCAGGCGAAGTCGAGAGTGTATTGCATCATCACGGTGCTTAAACCTATCGACGCATAATCGAGGAAAATTTATCGAGTCGTTACAACACGTGTTAAGGTAAATGGGTAAATAGCCGGACTCCTAAGCGAGCAGTCCCAGTCACCGAGCAGGCATGAAAGATCGTACTTCCATCTTTCTTCCACGCACTGGGTGCAAGTCGTCTATAGTCCGGCCACTGGGACGTGTCTGGTTATTGGGACGTTTACAGTACAGGTCGGTTGGCTTGTTTGCTAGGTCAGCTACTTGTCTCTATATCTTTGTATCCTGAATTGTGCATTCAAAGACAGAAAAAAAATGTATTATATACGAAATTTATATTCCTTCGTTCTTATTCACGATGATAAACGTCTCATTACCTCCATTTTCTACGTATTGTATTCCAATGTAATATTATTTATACCGATAAAGCTATGTACGGTAAATGATATGTACGATTGCAAAATGCTGCCAAATGCCATTATAATGTTTGGGCATTATGCAAATATCGTCCTCTAAAAATGTTCTACCCGTTCATAAATTAATAAATATTATTCATAGTGAATAAATATAATAATAAGCAGAATTCGCCAATGTTAGATCGATGCCAGTGGCGACTTCGAGTGTGTTGCAGCGTCGCGCTGCTTAAATCCATGGACTCATAATCGAGGTAAACATATCTGGTCGCTATAAAATGTGTTACAAGCCGGTTAGCTTTTCTTGCCACTTCAGCTGTTTTTTTTCTCTCTCGTCCGTATCATGAATTGCCCATTCAAACGAAAAATAATCACAGTCGACAGGAAATTTGTATTATTCATAACGAACAAAAAACAAAAAAATGTATCTGGTCGCTGTAAAATGTGTTACAAGCCCGTTGGCTTCTCTTGCCACTTCAGCTGTTTTTTTCTCTCTTCTGCATCATGAATTGCCCATTCAAACAAAACATAACCATATTCGACACGAAATGTAAATTATTCGTAACGAAAAAAAAAAAAAAAAATGGAAAATGTATCTGGTCGCTGTAAAATGCGTAACAATCTCGTCAGCTTGTTTGCCACTTCAGTTGTTTTTCCTATCTCTCTTCTGCATCCCGAATTGCGAATTCAGTCAAAAAACAAACATACTCCATACGAGATTAACATTATTCATAGCGAATAAAAAAAAACGTAACAATAACAACAACAATAATAAAAATTCGTAAATGTTAGATGGTCGTAGGCGTCGTGGTGAAGAGGCGACTGACTCACCCTGTGAGGCGCTCGTAGGAGTCGATGCACCGCGGCAAGCTGGTTGATGAGTGGCAAGGTCGCGCTAAAGGTGTGCACCGGCGGTCTCGGTGGCTCCGGATACGAGCTGGCGTAAGCAAAAGGATCGACGTCGTTGAGATACTGGACCCTGCAAGTCAGCGACATCCCGACAGCCTTCCCCTGGAAAACTCTGTCCCGAGACGAGGACGAGGCGGGCTCGTCAATTTCTTATTTCTTCTTTCCTCTCCGTCCGAGAGCGTTCCTTCGCCTTTTCTTAGTTTCTGTTATCGAAGCCGAGCCGCGCGGCTGGATTTCGAGAGCAGCGCGCCGACCGGCGAGGCTTTGATTGGGCGCGCGAGATAGAGAGGTGGGGGGAGCGGGGGGGGAGGAAGCGAGAGAAAGAAACAGTCCGGACCGATCGGAGAGCCAAGACGACGTCGACGTCGACGGCCACCGCGGCCTCCTCGTCCTCGCCGATCTCTTTACCCTCTGAGACGAGCCGGAGGAGAGGAACCGAGGACGCGAACCGGTTCACCGTCCACTCCTGCCACGCAGCACTGCTTTATTTTCATTCGCGCTCTCTCGCTCCCCGCCGCTTCTACTTCTTTCTCTTCTTCTCTTTATTCCAAGTCCCAGTCCCCCCCTTCCGTCCTCACTGACTCAACTCTGTGGGCACTCGTCGATTTTATCCCGATCCAAAACGCGACGCTCTCTGCGCCTTTGAAAACCTCCTCCACCTTGCGACGGAATACCGGGACGAAACGGACGCTGCGGACTGCGAGTTTGCTACCTAGCCGTAGGTATCGCTGGAGTCTGCGGATCCGCTTTATAGAGAGAAATTGTTAATCGGGGGTCGAAGGATTATTTACTATTTTTTTTTTTTTTTTTGTAAATAATCATTCTTGTAAAAAGTTGTATGTTTTGTAGATTGAAAACTGACGATTCACGGAAACTGGTCGATAGATGGAATGAGTTGGTGCCAAGTTTGTTCTGTCGTAGAGAAGCTTTTGCTTTAAATTGCACGGGTGCTATTAAAGAAAAAATCATTTTGATAAGTACTGGGTTTTAGATATTAAATGTAAACACAAATAAACTGGTTGGAGGAGCAAATAGTAAAGTTTTTTCTTTTGTTTACGAAACGATGAATGCGGCGCCATCTTGTGAGACGAGTCGTGGTGTAGGAGTCATGACTTTCGTAGTTTGCGGGTTAAGTTTACAGGCTGTGATGCGGGTAGTAACGTATGGAGGTGGAACGAACTTCGAGAGAGAAACTTGGAGGAAGTTGGAGGGATTTACACTAGTCAAATAAGTGTTGCATTTTTGAAGTCGTTTATACAAACTTTTGCGGATCGATTAGTTATAGAGGATGATTATTTGTATTACAGGAGATGTCCTTCACCTTGAAAAAAATTGACTGCAATGGATTTGCAGAAATATTAACTGGTCTGTGCTAAGTTTCGAAAAGACACATATTCGTTCAGTCTTTTCAAAGAATATACTACTGCTCTCCCTTGAAAGATTCTCTACGAATTCACTATCCAGATATCATCGATAGTATTTTCCGTTTAAAAATTACAGCCTTTTGGTTATCCCTCGACTAAATTCCTCCATGAAGAACCTTTTTCGAAAATTAGCGCAAACCAGTTTATACTTTCGAAGATCCATTGCAATTAACGTTTTTCTACATTGACATCTGCTGTAATACGAATAACCATCCACTATAATCAATAGATGCCTAAACGTTTGTATAAACGACTGCAAATCTAATCCTCATTTGACTAGTGTAAAACTCCCCATCCAAGCTCCTTAAGATAGTCTTTGCGAACAGGTAAGACGAACAGTCCTTAAGATAGTCCTTGCAAACACTTGGAATAAGTTTCAGAGAAACGAGAGGTAGTTGCAAACACTTCTGGATTATATAAAAATCTGAAAAAAAAATCCGTCGGTGCCGTAAAGATTAATTTTTTCATATTTTAAACCATCCAGAAGTGTTCACAATTCCCTCTCATTTCTTTGAAACTTATGCGAAGTGGACACTGCTCGCAAGGACTACCTTAAGTTTACAGGTTACGATGGCGGCAGTGCCGTATCATAAAACGAACTTCGAGAGAAAAACGTTAAAGTCTCTCTCGCACAATGTCCGATGGATGAGAGACGATATTCTAGTTTATTTCTTCGCATCTATCCCGGGGCCGGGAGCGAGGGGCTCTCGTCATCCATCCTGTTTATACTGTGCGGATTCGCGCGCATTGTTCTTGCGGGTAGGTGAGTCTCTCTAGAGCCGACTCGAGATCCTCCACGGAGAGAGAGCCCGGTGTGTGTGTTGTGTGTCGGCTGTTGCCCGAGCCCCGTCGCGGAGACCCTCGGCCGGCAGCCACGGCGCAGCACACAGAGGTCCGGCAGCCGTGAGAGAAGGAGGAAAGAGAAGGGAGAACGAGTCTGCGCCATGGGCTCCCGAGCGATCGAAATGCCTACGGTGGTGCCGAGCGAGCGCTCCGGACAGAGAGATTAAACGCGTCCAGGCAAGTCGTGCGAAATTCCAACCGACGAAGCGAGAAAATATGGGCGACTCTCCAGGATACAAACGCGCCACGAACTCGTCCCGTTCGAGACCAAACTTTTCGGCGGATCGACCAAAGCCGCGACACCGCATGAATTGTTGAAGAAGAAGACCGAACGCGCGATTATCCAAGCCCGCGAACGATAAATTGAGTTGGCGAAGGATTACGAGAAAATACAACTTACTCGAACTCTAAATTTCGCGACCAACCGGGATCGTAAGATTCTGCACAAGAAAATAATCAGCTAAGAACGAACGTCGAAAATACTATTTTGCAGTTCTCACTTAAAGAATGCTCGATAATAAAATAAGGAGCTCGACGTCGTCGAACTTAAAGACTTAAATTCCGTTCCGTGAATCGTTACTTTTCGTGAGCGAAACTCGGTGTGTGCATTGTGTGTGTGTGTATGCATGTGTGTGTTTAGCTGGATGCCAGTTTACCCGTCCGCGAGTCGGTGCCTGTTTCGTTTTTTTCTTTGTTTTGTTTTGTCATGCACGAATTCGGGGATCACGTGGTGAGGTTAGAATAAAAATGCACGCACGTTTCGACCGAGAGGCCTCGCTTCGTTCTTAACAACACACTCGGAACTTCGTTGTTCGCTTTCGAACAATACCGATCGCCGAACGCCGTTTAAAAGGTTACTCGTAGTCGAGTGTGTAGTCGGGAGAGCGAAAACAACAAAAAAACGCGCACAGTCCTGTTTGTGCCCAACCTCGCGAGCGGCCGCCGCGACACTGAATCTCGCGGACACCTGTCGACTGTGGCGATCACGGCGCCTCCACGCGGCCAACCCCCTCTCTCTCACCACCGACGAAGAAGAATCCCACGCAGTGTTATGCAGCCGCCGCGCTTCTTACCCTCCGTTTATACTCGCTCAACCGACGCTTCGTGTTCTGTTATTCTTTGGGTTGGTTTTTTTTTTTCCTTCGCTCTCGGCTCGCCTCGGACATCGGTCTTCGTCCATAAGAAATTATCTATTCGATCGGTTACACAACGGCATTGTTGTTCCTCCTCGTGATTCTTCGCTGTATCCGCTTCGCTGCCGCTTTTCCGTATTTAGCAAAGTTATACTTTTACTTTCCGTTTTTTTTCCTCATTTCGCTTAAATTTAAAATTTCACTTTTTACTTCCTACTGCTGTTTTAATTGGTCTCTTAATTATAGTTGCTTTATGGGCTTTTTAATTTATGTAGTGCGGTGAGTTTTAATGCCTTGGGTCGTCGAGCCTGAACTGCCTTAGGATAAGCAATTTTTTTCTTTTGTTCTTTTCAATTTTATAGTTTTCGTTGTCAACCAAAAGCATTTGAGACTAAAAAAGAAAATTGTAAAATTGTCAGGGAAGCGTACGAAGCTTTTTTCGCGCCCTAGAGTTTCAAGCATACAATACGGGGTTATTTTTTTTTTCTTTCCAATATTTTTTTTTTTTTTTGTTGTCAACCAAAAACATTTGTAACTTTAAAAAATTGGAAAATTGTCAGGAAAGAAATTGTGGACGTGAGTAAACAAAAATCTTTATCAAATGTACGAAGCCTTTTTCGCGCCGGAGCGTTTCGTGCATGCAGTTATTTTCTTTTCTTCCCAACTTTACAATATTTTCGTTATCAACGAAAAGTGTTTGCAACTAAAAAAAAATTGTAAAATGATTGGAAAAAAAAATTTCGGACGTACATAAATAAAAATAAAAAAGTTTCTCAAATGTACGTTTTTTTCGCGCACGAGCGTTTTCGCGCTGGAGCGTTTCGTGCATGGCGTTATTTTCTTTTCTTCCCAACTTTACAATATTTTCGTTATCAACCAAAAGTATTTGCAACTAAAAAAAAAATGTAAAATGATCGGAAAAAAAAATTGCGGACGTAAATAAAAAAAAGGTTTGTCAAATGCACTTTTTTTCGCGCACGAGCGTTTTCGCTAATAAATCTATTATTATTTATCGTCGTACACTCTGCGCAGCGAGGACGAAAATCAAACGGGCTTTGTTTCGACGAGACGGCCTTTGTTTCCTGGAGGGGTTTGTGGCACGGCGGACGGTACGAGAGTCGCGGAGGGCTCGAGACGGTAATTGCCCGGTGAAAAAATAATCAGACACCGAGTCACCGTCACGTACGGCTTGGCCGTGTCCTTCGTTCGCGGTGCGGCACGATTCACCCGTTAGATAGGGAGCTTCCGAGGCCCGACAAAAGCGAGATAACGCACAGCGAGCCAAGAGAAATACGAGCTCGCTCTCAACCCTTTCTAACGGGTGAACAACGTCGAATAACTTTCGAATTTTCCTCCGGCACGAAGGAACTAAAAATACAGCCCGAACGACTGAAAAAAAAATATCTATGTCAATCCACTGTTTGGCTTTCTTTATACCCTTTCTTGGCTCATCAACTTTTTTTTTTTTTTTCTAGAACTCGCGAGATGCAGCAGCATCGAGTCCGCTCTACTAGGGAAGGTTTCGCGGAGTGACTGACGAGAGACGCAAAGAATAGCTTTGTTAGCGAAACTCGCTGACTCGAAGAATAAAGAAGAGAGCGAGGAGAGACAAGAGAAGGCTTTAGCGGAGTACAGCTCGACTGGTTCGTAGCTCGTCGGCGGCCTGGAAAACAATAATGTCGCACTCGTTTTTCAACCCCTCGGCTTTTTTTTTCTGCCTTCCTTTTTTTCCGACAGAGCAGCCCTTTTCTACTCTCGTCCAACGACAGCTTCGCGCTTTTGTCTTCGGATTTTAGTCCTCCGCGCCCCTCGTCGCCTCTCCGGGTTTCGGCCCTCCCGCTCTCTCGAGTTCGTCTTTCGTCGAGAGCCGACGCGAAGGACTCACTTGAATATTGCACCGCTGTGCACGGGGAGAGAAACGCGCGAAAGAGTGACGAAAAAAATTGTAAGCGCGAAACCTCTACCCGCTGCCCGGCATGCCTTATTTCAATCTAAATGGCTCATCACCGCGCGGAAGTACCTCTCGTTCTTCGTGCAATTTTTTTTTTCTTTTTCCTTTCAAAAAGCCTTCTTTTTCTTCGCTCGCGTTCTTGGCAGCGGATAAAAGTATTAGTGCCATAATAAATGGTACAATTTTCGGGAAAGAAATTGTGCTGATGAATTAAGTAGTACTAGCCCAATGACTGACGCCGCCTAAGTTCGACAGGAAAAAGACAATGATTACAAACACTTCTCGATGAGAAAAAAATTTGAAAAAATTCTAGCATATAAAAGGTGCTGAAAAGATTGTTTGTGCATAATAATAATTTCAGAATGT
>JAPYZC010005317.1:0-18703 GCA_030522665.1 Ichneumoninae sp. A BG-2022a | reverse complement strand
TTTTTTCAGATTTTTACACCATCAAGAAGTACTTGCAATTTTCTCTTATTGTTGTTGAACTTATGCGAAGTCAGCGCGCAGCGAGACTCCCTCCTTAACGCCGCGATACGTATATTTTTAATAAAATATTCCCATTAACAATTGAAGGTGGCGGAAACTGAGCCGTTTACCTTGCAGTTTTGCGTTACCGACCGCGATAATCCACCCGCTCTAAATCTCCCGATTCTCGCCACCTCGTTCATGCACGACTCGCACTCCGCCGGTCAGGAACTAACAGCAACCGGGTGTGAATCGCGCGCCGATACGAAATCATGCAATTATCTCTCGTTAATGCGCCACCGAAATATGGTAAAACCTCGCGATTATCAAACCCGCTTGATTGCAAAAATTATCGACGCAGGTCGATCGAGGCTCGACCCAGTTTCCCGGGGTTTTGACGCACCACTCGATTATAATGAATTTAAAAAATACAGAAAAAAAACGACCCTCGGGCTATCAGCTCGACGAGCAATTATTTTTACCGCCTCGCGCACCGCGCTATCGGGTGTAAATTCGTCCCTGTATCTCCGCGCGGGGGAGCGAGAGAAACCCGCTCGGCGTTTCCGTTAAACTACTCTCGAGCAACGCTCTCGGCTGCGGTCCGCGACCGCAAGGATCTGCCCCGCGCCTCTGTGCAGCTCCACCGCCGGGCAGAGCTCTCCAACCAACATTAATGTCACTGGCTGGTCCTCTAATTGATGACGTCATAATTATTATGCACGATTATGTAGCGCGGGCGTACAGCGGAACATCGAGTTGCGTTTGAAGATATACTGCCTCGCTGTTGGTGGCTATCGGACGTTGCTCGCTCTCCGTGCACGGGAGTGTACAACGAACGCACACACATCATCGTCACACCGACTCGGCGGAAAACTGGCCGGGACTTCGCGTGTACGTCCGGTCCGTGTTATCCGGGAGTCTCGCGATCGCGGAAATAGAACAAGCGCCCGTTCGAGCGACGCAACCAATTAAAAAAATTTCCGAAGGCATCTATCGACTGTGCGAAATAAATTTTTTTTTTGGTTTGTGGGAAACGTTGACGGCACTCTTGGAAATTATTGGACTTTGCTGTGCGGATTAGAAAAGGTTGTGGAAATTTTCTTGCGGGAAATTTAATTTTGGGCAGAGCAGGGCGAAATGGGATAGTGGGGCAAAATGGGACAGTGAGCAATAGGCCAGTTTCCAATCATTTTTGGATGTCCCATTTTGCCCTGTTGATACGTCCAAATTGTCTGTCCCGTTTTGCCCCATCGTTCCATTGAAAGGTGATTGCAATATGGCGTTTTGCACCACTGCCCCGTTTTGCCCCAACGTCCCATTTTGCCCCGCTCTTCCCTACGCAGGGTTTGTTCATTTTACGTATCGAAACAAATTTTGTCGGTGAGATAAAAAAATTTATAAAAAGAAGGGGAGTTGATAGGCCGGCGCGAAAACATGCAATTCGTTTTGGGACATCGAAAACACGGAACGCATGTTCGTTTCGTGTTTTATTAAATTACAATTTAATTTCGTATTTTATTAAAATTCAATTACGGTCCGATTAAACGAAAGCTTCTAAAGGCATCGATTGCCTCTGCGAAACAACAATTTAAGGGCGAAATTTTAAAATTAACTGTGCTGTTCGAAATTATCGAAGTTCGCTGTGCACATTTGTAAACGTCGTACGGTGTAAATTTTTTCATCGACCCGTCCACTGATAAAAAAATACGGTTGAATCAAATAAGATTCGGGCAGGGACATTCAACTAAATATTTTGTTGGTACAACTAAAATATTGGTTAGTTCAACAATTTGTTGGGTGATTTTACCAAAATATTTTTGAGTCATTAAAATATTTTGTTCGACCAACTAAATATTTATCTGAACGTCCCTGCCCGAATTTTAGTTGATTCAACTGTACTTTTTTATCAGTGTCCGTTTCGAATTGCAAGAAATTTATTTAAAGCAAAAAAAACCTTATCCGCGAAATAAAAAATATTATAAAAGTTAACTGACTTGTTACACCAGACCGAAAACAAGGAATTCGTCTCCGACGCTCGCGCACCTTAAGATCCGTCGATTTTTCTCGGTAGTGCTCTCTCGGGAACATGCGAAAAATCGTACGTGGTAAGAGAGACTTAAAAAAAATGAGAAAAAGGGACGGATAGGTCTGGGGCTGGTAGTGCCCGCGATAAGGGATAATTGCACTTACTAACGACTTCTTATCCGTGGGCACACACCGCTATGAAATTCCGGACGGAAATTCCGAGTGCGGTTCAACCCCTTCGCTCCTTGCCAGCGAGCCAGCGATCCTGCGCGCACTTCTGACGTCTTTTTTTATTGCTCGTTGGCAAATCACACTTTTACCACTCAATTCGCTAAAGTTTGTCCGAACCACTCTCCAGACCTTACCTCACCCTCCCCGCCGCCCTTTCTCGTGCTCCTCCGCAAACTTCTGGCAAGTACCGTCGATCCGGTTATATAAAAATAGCGAGATAGCGAGCAGTCGGGAAAGAGCAACGCGGCGAGCGGAGAATAAGAGCCAAGGGTCGAGCCCCTTACACGATCGGAAAACCGAAAACTCTACGTGAAACTTTTCTCTCATTCTCGTGAAACGAAGAGTATTTTGACAATAGAATCTCCCCGGTCCACTCATTCCGTGTGTCTTCGTATATTTTTGTTGCAACAACTGAGATAGAGTAAACCGTCGACGAGCATCGGAGACCGGCGATCGCAAGTAGATACGTTCGTTCTCGTGCGGGCATTGGAAGTATAAAAAGTATTAAAAAATTAAAAACAAAGTCGCCGATGGTCTTCGTGTATTAAATGTCGGAGATGGAAAAAGAAAATCCAGTTCATCGCTTTGTACGATTTAACGGAGCGAAAAAGATCCACGATGATGATTAAACATTTAACTGAGCAAATAAATAACACTTCTTTGCTTTATTTGGTTTTGGGGCGAATATTGTTAATTACAATTACAGTTAAAGATCTCGAGCGTGACCTATAAAACGTCTTCTCTCTCTGAAAGTTATGCCAAGACTGTAGTCAACTCTTCAGTAGATAATCTGCAACTTGTTATTTGTCGTACCAAGCTGTTTCACTTATCTATGTAATGTCACGTGTTATCACGTGTCAATGCTCATCTCTATGTTCGTTACAATATATTTGTATATTGGGCTAGCTGCTATGTTGGCTCGCGCGCTCGCATGGTTCATAGCACGTGGAAATCGATTCCATATGGTATGAGAACCGAATCTTCGAAAATGTAGCATATGCAATGGAATTTGGAAATTTTCGAAATTGATCACATATGAAAATGGAATAGCATATGGAAAGGAATTACAAAATTTCCGAAATCCCTTCTGAATGAATTTTCGAAAATATAACATATGGAATGAAATTCGTTCACTCGAAATCTAATCCATATGCCATGAAAACCAATTTTTTGAAAATATAGCATATGGAAAGGAATTTCTGAATTTCGAATTCCATTCTACATGCCATAAAAACCGACGGGGAGTGTCAGCTTGGCTGAAAGAGAGCGTCAGCTAGGGCGAAGAGGCGGGGGGGGGGGGGGGGAATCCATGCCGACTAACAAATCCCCATTTTTCTAAAATACATAAAAGCTAATATATATTAGCTTTTATATATTTTAGAAAAAAGATATTATGTATTTTAGATAGATTTAGAATTATGTATTTTAGAAAATTATAATATCATATCGGCAAACCATAATTACTTTATACATAATAAAATGACAACGAATGGAACATTCTTGCAAATAAAAGTGACATGCGAACTGACTAAGATCCCCGAAAAATCGTATCATCGACGAATGAAGAATTATGTTCCAGGACAGCCAGACACTCACAATAATATTTGCCCCATAAAATGCAATCGGATCTTTGAAGCAGGGAGCGATCTTATCACGAGGTACCCAAAAGAAAGCGAAATTACTGTCGTCTCACCCAACAAGGCAGCGCAGAATGTGGGACAGATGTTCCCATCGTTTAGCTCTGCACCAGCCCAATGATTAACTCTCTAGCTTTGACAGTTGAAAAAAATAAAAAATAAAAAAATGAATCTGCGATTCATCGAAGAGAAAATATTTCCTCAACGCGTCTCGCCCAAAGTTACCCGCGCCTCGTGACGCGCGACGTTCGAATCTTCACCGAGGTCGTTCCACCGTCTCCCATGACGACGTGACGCCGGATAATTCCCGAAAGTGCAAGCGCATCGCCCCCATCGGTGCGGCGAAGCGCCCGAGAGCATTGTTGATCGAAACAACACTGTCCCGGAAAACAAAAGCCGCAACCCGAGGGGGTAAAGGAGGGCGACAACTACTCGCGTGGGGTTGCGGGGCCCTTCAGCGAGCACATCGGAGGTCTTGCGTCATTTCATTTATCCCGATGCACCGAGTGTGCACTAGAAGGCCTTCCGCACCGCTGAAAGCCTTCATTATGCGTCTCGGCCGCGAGGCGGGGAGCGAAGGGGTGAAATCCTCGCGAATGGGGGTAGTTAACGCCTCGTGCGGTCTGGCAGAGCGTGAGACGTATCGAGGTGTAACACTCGACGCAACATCCAAGTGGTTCATCGCCGTCGTCCCAGCGACACGCCATTGTGATCGGACTCATTGTCAGACGTCGTTATGAATATCCATGCAAATTTGCTTCCGCGGTGCCGTCCCGAGAGAAGAATAATGTCGGTAAGAACAAGAGAGAATAAGAAATAAGAGGAAGAAGTGGAACACCAAGAATAAGAAGATTCCTCGCCATAATATAACAACCGGTGTTGCCGGTGGAATCTCTCGCTTCAAAGAAATGAATGTAAAAGCGTACCCCGAACTGTAACGCCCGACACGGCATTCCCCTGGCGTTTCAAATTCAAACGCAACAAACTTTTAGCTCCATTCTCCGCTAGTTTCCAGCTTCTTTTCATTCCGAAGGCAATTCCCGTCGACCAGGAATGCAGTTGACGTACACGCTAAGGGTGGTGCGGCGCGCTGAGGGCCAAGGAGGAGGCGGGCGAGGGATGCGCGGGGAACCGGGCGACGAAAGCTCGGAGCAGCCGCGACTCAACGTGCAGACTGACTGCCCGAGTTTGGGTTGGGTTCGTGTGAGTTGCCCGCCCAACACAAACTGAGTCTCTCATGGTCTTGTACTTGCGGCGACTGTATCCAGAAACTGCCTCCAGTTCACTGTGCTCGTCGTGGCCCCAACGTGATATTCCCGCGCACACGTCCCCGGTCACGCGCCGAGTTCACTGGAACACACCGTTAAACGTCGCACACCGGCGAAACCGAACGAACGGGGAAGGGCGCAGGTCGTTGCCGGTGGTTGCTCGCAGACAGAGCGTACACCCCGCCCGACGTGCCCGGGTGATACAGACACATGCACGCATGGTTAACGCGGTGGACACCGACAGACATCCAGTCGGCTGCGGCAACACACTTCTGTCTCTGTCCTTTATTGCCACTGGTACTCTCCTACGGTACACTACCAGCTATTGCTCGCCGGTCGCCCAGCACTACCCACCGCCAACATCCGGCTCGCAACGGCGATGCTCTCTTCCCTCGCTCCACCCTGCCGGGCCATTCATTCGGTCAGACAAAGTACTGACATCCACCTGAATATACGAGCTCGCGGAGAGAGAGGAGTACTCAACGCCAGATACCAGCGGGTCGGATTCAACTGCGCACCGAGACCATTTCCAAATGCCCCGAGAACTCGGCCCCGCTCTCATACGAATGCTTGTGCAAATGGATCTCCGGTTATATGTATGTCGGGACGAAATTTCGAAACTCCGCGATACACCGAGCCGACGTTTGATCAACCGGAGTTCGGATCATTTAACGCTGAACCGAGATTCACCGGGACCTAACGAGATGCGTTGGACATTTTCGATGAAAAGTTTCATCAGGCATCGTGCGGATTTGTCGTGTGTACCGTGTCGATTAAACTCGAACTTTCAGCGGCTGACGGCTCATCAAGGTATCGGAATGATGTTCTCTTTGGTTTTAGGCCTTAGTGTGCATGGGGGGTAATTTTGACACCAACGTTATCCCGCGTATTTACGCCCAACGTCAACTTTGAGCACGTTTTTGGATGGGTGCAAGAGGTCTTCTTGATGCAAGAGGTCTTCTTGAGAATCTGACTGCACGAGCTCAAAGTTTTATCCATTCACTGCAAAAAGTGACTCAACCTTTTTGCCGAAAAGTGGATAGTTACCGAGATATTCCAGGTCGAGGGTCAAATTGATCCGTGTGCACTTAATGATTCTCCAAGGAGGTGTGCATTGAGGGTAATTTTGACATCAACGTTATCCCGCGTATTTTCGCCCAACGTGCAAGAGGTCTTCTTGAGAATCTGACTGCACGAGCTCAAAGTTTTATCCATTCACTGCAAAAAGTGACTCAACCTTTTTGCCGAAAAGTGGATAGTTATCGAGATATTCTAGGCCGGGGTTCAAATTAACCTGTGTGCACTTAATAATTCGCTAAGGAGGTGTGCATACGAAGGGTTGAAGAGTACCCTGAATGAAGGTTTCACCGAGCCTTCACCGAGCCTTCACCGAGCGGGTAGGAACGAGTATCAACAGCTCGAATCATGTTTTCGCGAAAATAGCGATGTTCCAGCTTCTTCGACGGCGTTCACCGCCCCGGTTGTTGAATAGCCACATAGCGAGTCTAAGTTTCAATGGAGGACGGTACGGTGCACTTGGTTCAAGTCCCTAAACAAATAAGCAAGCAGCCCCGGAGACGATCACCCGGAGTCGCAGCCACCGAAAGGTTGAATTAGACCTAGAAATCTCAAAGCTCCAGCTCATTGACGCAGTCGAGGACCAAGCTATAGGTTCGGCGTCTTCAGCAGCCGGACGCTGAAGTCGTGCCGCATTGTGCCACAGAAAACTGCGACGCGGACGTCACAAGTAGCCAACGTCGACGTCTTGGCAGTAACAAACTACCTCCCAGGGACTCGACGTGTTTCTCAAATTACTCGAGTACTCGTCGTAGTGGTTAAGTCGCGTGACTCGAGAATCCTCTAGCCGGGCCACGGTTCTGTGCAGGTCGGGCTTTAGCCTCGTCTACGAGTTCTCGCGTTCTTTGACGAAAGCTCGAAGAATGGCCGAGCTGCCGGGCTGTTTCCAAGCATCAGGAGAGACAGGGAGAGCCGAGCTAAGTGGCGCGAGAGCGCTAGTCCCCGAGTAGGCAAAGCAGCCGGCATGCGACGAGGTGAAAAATAAAAAGCTGGGAAAGAACGAGGCTGGATGGATGACGGGGCAGAGTCGGGGGTGGTAGGTAAGGGTGAGAGCTGTACCCGTCCGCGCGGCCAACACCACTCGACCCCAATATAAGAATTAGGCTTCATTCAAATGACTCGGCACGGAAGCGACGACGGATGAAAGGCCTGATTAAATACTAGTGCCTTTGAACCTCGACGACCCTTTTCCTCTCACTCGAGCTTTTCCACTCTCACCGTGTTCTCACCGACCTCTCCAGCTCCGCACTCTTTTTTTTCCTCTCTTTTATACCATCTCCGTTCCTCTCACTGGCGGCTAAAGCTGCAGCTTTCCCGGGGGGATAGGAATGGCCGGAGTTTCACCGGTTCTGTCTGTCCGTCCGTCTGTCGGTGGACCTTCCAGCCCAACGGACAACGGCGTAAACGGGGAAAATCCCCGAAAACCGTTGTCACACTTAATCCTCGGTGTGCTCCAGCTACACCGGAGCTCGAGTTAATCGGGGAAGGCTGCGACCCGAGAGAGAGGGGGCGGGAAATTGGAACTCTCGTCGCTCTCCCTGTGGCGTGTAATTTAGAGAACTCCACCGTTTCGTTCCACTTTGCTATTTTTTTATTTTTTATCCCTCCCTCTATTTTCTTGCAGCCTTTTATTTCGGCAGCTGGCCCTCCTGACCGGAGTTGGGACAATTGAGCGATAAACTAGAACCGCGGTGAACACGATCGCGTTGATTAAGGGGAGAATAGTAACGAGTTTTAGTTCGGTCAACAAGTTGAATGTCGCGAGTACGGCGCACAGAGTTCCGATCTTTTTGTGGTCATCCCTGCCAGGTCTTGTCTAGATACGGGAGAGTACAAAGCCACTGGCCTTCTTTATTTTTGAAACTTGTTTTTATTTTCAGTTCTGTAGACGGGCACCTTCTTACAGAAAATTTGCAATAAGGAAAGTAAGAGTGTGGGCAATGTAGTTAGTAGTGTGTGGTTCTTTGGGTGGTGTTATTAGTGTGTGGTTATTGGCGTATGGTTATTAGTGGGTGGTTAATAGTGGGTCGTTATTAGTGGGTAGTTATTTGTGGGTGGATATTACTGGGTGGTTAGTAGTGGGTCGTTATTACGGGGTAGTTATTAGTGGGTGGTTAGTAGTGGGTGGTTATAAATGGGTGGTTAATAGTGGGTTGTTATTAAAGGATGGTTATTAGTGGGTCGTTATGAGTGGGTAGTTATTAGTGGGTAGTTATTAGTGGGTGATTATTAGTGGGTGGTTATTACTGGGTGGTTAGTAGTGGATCGTTATTACGGGGTAGTTATTAGTGGGTGATTATTAGTGGGTGATTATTAGTGGGTGATTATTAGTGGGTGGTTATTGGTGGGTGATTATTAGTGGGTGGTTATTAGTCGGTGGTTATTAGTGGGTGGTTATTAATGGGTGGTTATTAGTGGGTCGTTATTAGTGGGTGGTTATTACAGGGTGGTTAGTAGTGGGTCGTTATTAGTGTCTGGTTATCGACGTGGTATTAAAAATTAAATATCGAACTTAATTTATTTACTCGTTACATTTATTACGAATCGATGAGTGAAGCGGCACACTTGAATCAATTTCCCTGGCGACACCCACATATATACATGTATTTATTTATTTTTTTAATCAACGTACATCCACTCCGACGAAGCCGAATTCTGTGGATGCGCTCGAGGCGCATTGCGTTGCCCCAAAGGCGTTCTACCGCGGGGAAATTTAATTTACAGTGGATTTTAGTTTATACGATCGTGGGGTTGTCGGAGCGTCGTTCCGCATATTAGATGAGAGGAGCCGGAGGAGGCAGCGAGGCTGAAAAGTTGGGAGGATAACAGTACACCGTGGTGAACGAGAGGAAGATCCCGGTGATCGAAGCACCAATCCATTAGCGAGGCCGAGGACAAGTTTAACCCGACTGAACCGCCTTCATATTTTTTCCTCCAGATGTCGGTCCTTAAAATAAAAATCCCACGATGTTGGATTTTGATGTTGAAATTTACCCTCCGACCGCCGATCTACCGGCGTCATCAAAAAATCGTCCGAACAGATAAAAATTGAAATCGAACTCAATTAAAATGAAACCCAAGAAAGACCAACATTTCTCTATCGATCTAGTCGAATATCACCCCAAATCGGTAAATACGAGCTCGTTAATAATTACACGATAATGCCTGATTAATCTTCGCAGGAGTTCATTATCGTCATAATTCCCACGATAAACGTTCGGCCCCACCCACCCTTCGTACATACACAATGCTCGGGCTTTTCTCGGGGGGGGGGGGGGGGGGGGGGGTCGGGGGATGGTTGGGCGAGTAACTTGGAAGCTCGGCTGCGAGCGCCGGGAAGCCGGCGCTGGGCAAAATAAAACAGTAGTTGCCTGGGCGAGGAAAGCTTCTGCTATGTACTGCAATCCTGTACGGGTATTGTATACGTGCGAGCGGGAGCGGGGCTGTGTGGCGAGGTAATAAAGTAGACCCCGTTGGCTTCTCCCGCTCGTTCATCAACGCTCGCCGAATACCCCGGCGCGTCTCTTGGCTCTGTGCGCTACGTGCCAGCTATGGAGCGGGGGGTTTAGCGCAGCACGTAGAAAGCTTCTTGTTCGTCCTTCTGGGCCTCGAAGACGCCGCGACCACACGCCCCCGTTACGAGGTGTTTATCTCGGTTAACCGTTCTCCAGGCTTCGGTGACTGTACTTCGCAACTATAATGGTGTTACTGGTCTCTATATATGTATATATATAATGTATAATGTAACGTATATAATGCGAGGTATATACAGTTATACTCTTGACGGATGTACGCACAATCTCATCACCTCGATGCCGCGCTGCAGGGTCGTTTCGGGGAAGACTCCACCGACGACTATAGCATTGTGCGGGAACGAATACACGTCGCCCATTTATTCTACGATATGGCGCGCGCAAGCTTGTCGGAGATGCGAAA
Organism: Ichneumoninae sp. A BG-2022a; assembly: GCA_030522665.1. Classification (NCBI taxonomy): domain Eukaryota; kingdom Metazoa; phylum Arthropoda; class Insecta; order Hymenoptera; family Ichneumonidae; species Ichneumoninae sp. A BG-2022a. The sequence continues at coordinate 8,490 of JAPYZC010005317.1, read as the reverse complement.
ATAGGATGGAAATTAATTGACATCGAAAGCATTTTTATTAATGTATTACTGTATTATGTAACACCATTATATTACCAGTAACATAATCGTGTTACTGGTCTATATATATATATATATATATAATGTAAAATGTAACGTATATGATGTAAGGTAGGGTAAAAGTCGGGAATATGGCCCGGTCCATATATGATTGATTTACGTGTTAATCGAGGTGGGCCATATTCACCACTTTTACCCTATATACAGTTATAGTCTTGACGGATGTACTAACAATCTCATCACCTCTAACCCGCGCTGCAGGATCGTTTCAGGGAAGATTCCACCGACGACAATAGCATTGTGCGGGAACGAATACACGTCGTCTATTTATTCTACGAGATGGCGCGCGCATGCTTGCCGGAAATGCGAAGATATGATGGAAGTTAATTGGCATCGGATCGTGAGATATCGACGTCTCGCAATTATATTTATCAATGTATGGCGATAAAATTTTTGGTTGACGATTCTATCAATATATAAGTCCATTATCGAAGATTCGCCATTGAGCGCCATTGAAACACTTTCTTGATTCTTTCTTGATTGATTCGCCATTGAAACACTTTCTTCTCTCTGTTGCAGGTGAGTCGAACTTGGGTTCTCAAAAATGCAACCACACACGATGGGACGGTAAGAAGATTCTAAAATATCGAAGCGCCAGAGAAGCGTCGAAAAATTAGATTTCTCAAACCGGAAGTGAAGTTGCAGAGAAAACTTGACATTTCTCTCCGGGAACTACCAAATAGAAAAATTGATAAGACTGATCGCCAGCTTGGTTATTATTTGGAATATTCAATAAGAACGGTGCGGTTACTTATCGTTTCCCCGATAATTTTTCACGAAAGCCTTTCCCCTCTTGGCATCGAATCGGGGTTTCTTCGGGCCTCCCCACCGGAACGACGTGTTCTCCGCGCATCGAACCTGTTGTCTGTGTCAGACATGCGGGATCCTCGCCGACATAAAGCCACAGTCAAAGCACGATTTTCCTGTCTCTCCGTGTGGGGCGAGATGAAAGCGTCTTCGAGGCGAGTGGACCGTCGCGCCAGTAACGACGACGATTCTGTTGTGGAACGGCCATGGCGGTTCGCATGACGAATCCAATTGTTGAGTTATTGCAGTTGCCTCGTGCCCACCGCTTCGACCCTCGCGTCGCGCTTCGCTAAACTCGCAGCCCGTGGAGCGCGCATCTCACACACCACCCCTTGCATAACCGTCTATATCTATGCATGTGTTCCGTTTACAGACGCCGCCTTGAGTAAGCTACGCTATGTACAGAGCACTGTGTACCCAAAGCCGCGCGGTTCATACATGGATATAAACACACCTATGGTTCATAGATATGTGCGGACTACCGCCGATATGGGCCAGTCACGAGAGGCTCAAAATGGGACTGTGGGCCTAAACGCAATTCTCCAAAAACTATTGTCATAGCTATTGCATCCAGACAAAAACATTTTTTGACGGTGATATAGAAGTACAGATATAGAAGTGGATATAGAAGTGATATAGTAGTGATATAGAAGTGATATAGAAGTGATATAGAAGTGGATTTCGAAAATCAGAAACCACTCCCATATGCTATATTTTCGAAATTTTGGGATTCATAGCATATAGGAGTGAATGTAAAAAGACATCAAAAAGATTGGGGCTTCGGTCATGGCTAGTTTAAGTAAAATATTTATTTGATTTTAATAAATATTTCATATATGTAACTATTTACTTAATGTAAACAAATATTTATTCACATCAAATAAATATTTATTTGAATCAAAGAAATATCTTGCTTAAACCGGGCAAAACGGAACGACTGGCCAAAACGCAATTCTGAAAAAACTATTGTTATAGCTATTGCACCCAGAAAAATCATTTATTTGACGGCCACCGTTTATTTGGTTTAAGTAAAATATTTATTTGATTTTAATAAATATTTGTTTCATTTAAGTACCTATTTACTTCATTTAAACAAATATTTATTTAAATCAAAGAAATATTTTACTTAAACCAAATAAACGGTAGCCGTCAAATACATTTTTCTTCCGGGTTGTGGTATAGTGTGGTTACAATAATAGTGAGGCGGTGGCGAGTGGGGCAAAACGGCCTTGAAAATCCGGACGCGTCGTCGAGACGAAATGGTGCATCCAAAAATTATTGGAAAATTGAGTTTTGTCCCACCGTTCCATTTTGCCCCGCGCGCTTCGAACCTCGAAAGGAGCCTCGCACGATGGACCAGCCAGAAACGGCGGAGGGAAGATCCCCGGTGTTACGATTGAAATTCAATTTTTTAATTCACGCATCGATAATTCTTGTTGGAACGGGAAGATTGGAGTATTACCGGTTCGCCCGGGGATGGCGGATCGGGAGCATCCCCTGCGTCAGCCTCGTCGTCTGGCCGCCACGGGCCGAGCCTCTCGCGGGCCTAACGGAGCGATCCGGCCACCCCTACGGCCCGAGTGAAATAGAACGCGAAGAGGCAGACGAGCACACGCGGCCTCCGTCCGACCGGGACCAGAGAGGCGTCACCCGACCGAACAGACGGATGGAGAACGAGAGGGAAAAGCGGGAGACGGGAATCGATCAACTTCGGAAACCCCTTCCGCGATTCTCTCTCCGTCCTGCGAACAGGAGAGGGAGAGAATCCTCCCGCGGCCTCTTTTGCCAAGCCACTGAGTACACGTGCTCGCGATTAATATCCCACCAGAAACTCGTCAACGTTTTTCTTTTAATCTTCTCTCCGTTGTTTTTTTTTTTTTTTTTTTTTTTTGCGATGTTACTTTTTTTTAATTCGTTTTGTACACGAGACGGGAGCAGAGATGGACCGGTAATGGAAGCCGGGGAAGGCCAAATGAGAAAATAAAGCTTCGAGTGATATCGAACTCCAGCAGGCCGCAACCAATATCGTCGTATCGGTGTTCGGGCTTAGAATTCAGTGATGCGTGTTTTTATATTAAAAAAAAAGACTTCGTTCGTTTTCATTCGAAATTTTTGCTCGAAAATTTTTATAAATAAAATTTTTAATAAAAAAGATCTTTAACATTCATTTCTGTAGCACTCTCTCTGGGTATTCGATGTTTTATTAGACATATTTTTCTCGATAATTGCCTTACAATTCGATCCTAAATGTAGTTGAGTTACCGGTTTCCAGCGAAAAATCTGCCGTTGCTATGACTCCATTGCCAATACCCGATCGACTTCGTTATGTGAGGTTTTTACTCGAAAAACTTTCCATCGAATTGTTATCCGTAGTTCCATTGATATTAAAAAAATTCTTTCAAGTTCATTTCTCTGGCATTCCTTTTGAGTGTAAAATTTTCTAATAAAGACATTTTTACCACTCTACAATCAAACTACAAAAAAAATACTTCGTTCGTTTTCATTCCAGATTTGTACTCGACAATTTCAAATTGCGAGCTGTGGTTGTTTTTTTTCAATAAAAAATATCTTTTTCATTCGTTTCTGTAGGTCTCTCTGGGTATTCGATTTTTTATTAGACATATTTTTCTCGATAATTGCCTTACTATTCGATCCCACTTGTAGTTCAGTTACCGGTTTCCGATCGACTGCGCTGTCTGAGGTTTTTACTCGAAAAACTTTCCATCGAATTGCTATCCGTTTTTCCTTTGATATAAAAAAAATTCTTTCAAATTCATTTCTATGCACTATAAAGAAATGCGGTTGAATCAACTAAGATTCGGGCGGGGACATTCAACTCAATATTTTGTTGGTACAGCCAAAAAATTGGTTAGTTCAACAATTTTGTGGTTGATTTCACCAAAATACTTTTGAGTCATTGAAATATTTTGCTCGGCCAACAAAATATTTATTTGAACGCCCCTGCCCGAATGTTAGTTGATTCAACTGTACTTTTTATTAGTGTGACACTCCTTTTGGGTGTAAAATTTTTTAATAAAGTAATTTTGACCACTCTACAATGTGGTTCAATTGCTCCCCGTGAAAAATCTGCCATGACTCCATCATCAACTCCCGATCGACTTAGTCATCGCGTCGTCAGGGACTATTTAAAATATCCCACAAAACGACCCAGCGGATTAACGGGTTCATAGATTACCCAAATGGTTTATCTCAAATTGCAATAATAATATTGATTCCGCCAACAGGACGCGTTCAAATTTGCATACAAACGTCCACATACTCGCTGCGAGCCTTCGTACATAGAATTAATTAATAACAAATTTGTCCTCGGGGTTTCACCGGGGCCAACGCTGTCGCGCGATAACTCAATGAACGAACACCGAGTATGATCACATGACTTTGAAAATTGTGTGGAGGTTCCCCGTCGGGCCGCGCACGAGAGCCACCACCCCAACGAATCGTCATCGACACACTCCACCTATCCGGACCTTGACATCCTCCCCTGAACACGTAACGCGGAGCTCCCAGTGCGGGCGCGGCCTGGTACCTATCCGTCTCCTCATCTATCCATCCACGGTCCTATACACATCCCCCTTGTCCTCCTCGACGTTACACAGGCAGCTCACGCCCGCGTGATGCGTGGATGCCTCCGCGTTTACATGCGTGAGCGTGTTCGCTTCACCCTCCGCCCGAGGCGCCCGCAGCGTAGTGGCGAGAACCAGCGCGAACCGGTTGGATCCCCAGAGTTAGGATCCCCAGTAAATCGGCTGTTGGGCTCGTCCTACACACCGACACAGAGAGAGAGAGAGAGTGGATCGTGCATGATTCGCCGGGGCATCCGCAGATTCCGTGCTGGTAGGCCGGTTTTGGTATCGTTGTTCGGGTACAAGCCTCGCGATCGGGGCTTTAACGCCTGTTACAGGTTAGATAGTACGCGAAGGGAGGAAGCTTAATGCTCCGCGCAGGTACATTGTCCCAGCGTCACGGTCCGACGCTCGGTGTCGGCATAATTACAACCTAGCTCGGTCTTCCTCGTGCCCGCTCGGCTGCTTCGACGCCACCCTGGTGACCGGCACCGGTTAATACAACGCGTCCTGTTTCCGCGAGCAAGCGGCTCTCCCTTTGCCATTCTCGCTTAGCTGGCCAAGCCTCTCTTTGTGAGGGGCGCTCGGAGCTCAGACCCGACTCGAGGCGTGAAACCGAGTGGAGGGCCGGAGCCGCGAGAACAACAACGGGGAAGAGGAAGTTTGTGGGTGTTTGGGCTACCCACTCACACCGACGTCTGACCGGTAACCAAGATCCAGGAGGGCCTCGCAGCGATACCGGGGATAGTCCTGGTAGCTGTAGTAGCTAGTTGATTAACAGTACGGTCGGAGGCAAACTTGGCGCTGATGCTTGACCAATGGTAGAATTCTGTGCAGGTCTTGGGTAGGGTCGTCGACGTCAAAGCTGCCGCGGCCTCGAGGGCCAGAAGTGGGCGAAGCGACAAGACGGGTGGAAAAGGGTGTTTAACTTCGATAGCGTTAACATCCGAAGTGTCCTGACTCTCCGGAGTTGGTGGTGTTGTAAAGTTGGAACGAGATATTGAGATCAGAGGTCGGTTGGAACGTCTTCCGGTCACCTGCGAAGATGATCGAACGTCCCTCTGGGAAGTTGGTTGCCAGCTGAGTTCTGTTTTCTTGAAGATCAGGCACTTTTGTGTCCCAAACTCAAAAACTAAAGTTCCTAGCGAATCTGCAGAAGAGCATCCAAAAGGTAAAGCCGCACATGCGGATGGCACGTACGCCAGTGTCGCAGGTGTAGCTGAACCGTAGGAGGTTGCTAAGCCGATGGAGTTCATTGGGAAGGGTGAGCAGCCGTCTCACCGGTTGCAGTTGTAGCAGAGGGTGCGTACGTGTCGCGGCAGCCCGGCGAGAGGGTCGAGGATGTCTGGGTGTATGAGACGGGGGGTTCAAGAGCACCGGGAGAAGACACACCTGCAATCATAGAGCCTAATTGAGACATCTCTAACCAAGGGCGAAATTGGCTGTGAACGTGTGAGGGAGCCGTGGCATCCAAATCAGACACGTTCAATTTGTCCATTCAGTTTGAGCACCGGGGAATGGGAGAGATAGCGAGCCGAACTGCTTGCGAAGGGAGGTTCTCGTATCGGTCGAGACTCTAATCTCGAATAAACAGTACGCTGCATTTCTCCCGGAATCTTGCCGGAATTAGGTGCACTCGCAGGGCCGTCGGCGATTGGATTCGTTCACGGTTTTTCGCCTCGCACCGCCGATTTCTTGAACTCTCCTCTCGACCGAACGCCGTTCCTCCGGGCTCGAAAATTCACTGACCCAATTGAAATCGCTAAGAGCGGACGGTCCGCCTCCTGGAGCGGCTTCGGTCACGGCTCGAGGGACAGAAACATTCCTCACCGGATGGCCGCACCGGGAACGATGGAGAAAGGGGCTTGTGCAGCCGGAAAACGGTGGGCTGCGGAGAACGATAGAGGGAGAAATTCAATTTTCGAGTAAACTTCGCCCTCTCCTACCCCACCGACCTTCCCTCGTCGCGCTTCCACTCTCCACCCGCCCAACGTCCCTCGGCCGATTTCGTTAATTATTGGAAAAGTTCCCGGGACGGAGCGAGAGAGAGTATGAAAAGAGAGTGGAGCAACTTTCGTCGCATGTTCTTTGGGGACCGGCCATTAGCCATTGGGATCTTACCTAATTCCGGAGTTACACGGACAACTTCCCATATTAAACTATATCGCAGGTGCCACTGGCAACTTATTAACTTTGCTACAACTATCAATTATAATTATGACCTCCGGCCAATTATCAATCTTATTCAACACCGATCAATTATCGTCCCGAGACCGAATTTTTGATCTCACGGAACTTGATGTCCGAACCCAACCAGCCGAATACAAGTCCACCACGATGTCTTCAACTTTCATGACATTCCGACCCCACCTTCTCCAGTCGAAATTTCGGCTGGAATTCCGTCCGCCGGGTGCTCGAGGCAAAAGAACCTCTGCAAAAAAAGCGTAAAAAATGTAAACAAGTCCACAACTGGTTCGCGGTGTTTGTGGTCGTGCGGTCGGTGGTTTGCCTCGTTGACCGGGAAAGTTTTATTTCGCGACGAAACGGAGGACAGGCGGGCCGTTAGCCGCAAAAATTTTCGCTTCTCCAGCTTCCGCCCATCACGAATGAATGAGTCGGCTGTAGGTAACGTCCGGTCGGTACGCCCATCTATGCGCGGCGAGACTACCGCTGTGTGTGCTTTCCGAGCTGGCGGAGTGATAGGGCAGGGAATGAACCATTCGGGGGCTGGGAAGGAGCAGCGCGAACCGCCGTTGAGAGGTCAGAAGATACACACACATTTGGGTCGCGCTCTATGCAGGAACGGTCAGGGAAAAGAGAGACCAACACCGCGGCAGGTGGGGCGGGTTCGTCGTACCATCTCCACTGGAGTGTACGTCCCAGAGTGGAAAGCGAACCGGAGATGAAGGGGAAAACAAAAGTGGTGCGGTGACCGGAACGGGAAATAGCCGCCAGGCCAGCCTCCGAGATATTGTCCGGGAACCTCCCGAGTATGAGCGCGTTTCTCTTTCCGTGTCTCGCAGCGCTCCCCACACAGACCCGCGAAGTATGTATCCGTTCGCGATTGTTCCGCGCTTATTATACATGGCCGTGTGCGAGCAAAGTTCGCGGGTCGCTCGGGAATCGAGCAGCGTTCGGGCGAACCCACGGACCAGTTTGAACGGGGAGGAGAGAATCTGGAAGACATAAAAAAAAACAAACAGATAACTTCACGAGGACGAAGGAGTCGCACGATAGTGGAGGTCGTTTGGGTGGCAGGCGCGACCTTCCGCTCCAGCGTGCATACACACTTGACAGAGCTGTCGCAGCCTTAATACATGTTTACTTTGGCTGTATCGCGCACACGAGAGTGGGGAAAAAGCGAAGAGCATCCAACAAATAAGGTCATGTCGCGTTGGGTGATAGGTTGGCTCGGTTTACAACTTGCCGGGGCGAACTTGCCGAGCGCAAGCTGATGCGGCGACAAGGAAATCGGAGAGGTGGCGCATCCACGACGACGACGACGACTTGTTGTCGAGAGCACCTGTCATGTCACCCTTTATCCAACCCTGGCGACAAGTATACAAACTCACGTTTACATACTTAAACGTACCCGTTCGCTATTATGAGGAGCGCGGTATTATTCGTTAGAGACAAAGAACGCTAGAGTTGATGCGACATCGGGCGAGGGGAGGCGCTGACTATAATTAAAATTTCACGCTTCGAACCCTAGGAAACGTCCTTTGGTACGGCGGAGTTACATTAAGCTTTGGGAGTTTCTTGAATCGGGTTGTTTTGCGATTGTCCTCAAGGATCGTTGAACCCTCTCTCGATGGTTCATTCCATGAAGACTCGAGACCTATCAAATTCTATGTTCTTTGAAGTTCGATCTGGAGCATAGGAACTTCCTATGCATCAAAAATCTGTAAAACTTTGACCTTTGTCACTTGTTCCATAGGTGCGCGACGAAACGGCAAAAGTTTTCTTATGTATGACGCATAACGATTGGAAAGCAAGCACC
>JAPYZC010005313.1:0-12679 GCA_030522665.1 Ichneumoninae sp. A BG-2022a | reverse complement strand
AAAATCCACCGATTCGATCGGGCCCAACTAATAGGCCTTGACAGAGGAAGCTTAACTACATAAATCGGACAATTCGCCAAGATCACCAAAGTGCCGATCATCAAGAACGAACATTAAAGAAAAACATTTTAAACATCCACCGATTCGATCGGGCCCAACTAATAGGCCTTGACAGAGGAAACTCAACTACATAGCTCGGACAATTTGCCAAGATTGCCAAACGATCGTCAAGAGCGAACATTAAAGAAAAACATAACGCGACCCATTCGCGGTCCCCGATTGAATCGTCTTTCCCCGAATCCATTGAGTGAGCCATCAGTGTAAAGTAACGCGTTCTCCGGTCCCCGAGGACCGGGAAGCGGACCGCCTATCACCAAAATAAGAGAGTAGTAAAAGTGAAGCCGATAAATCCGGTGAGGAAGGAACGAATGAGCGAAACGCCTCGCGGTTCTCCGCGACGCGGAGGTTGAGGTATCGTCTTTAATAACTGGCTCTCGTTATGCTCTATAGCCTGGTCCGCTCGCCGAAGGAAGAAAATAAACGTTATCTTCGCGAGGGAAGACGACGACGACGACAACGAGTTGCCGAGTCTTTAGGGCCCACCGAGATACCGGGGGCCGCATCGTATTAAAACGTTAATCTCTCAGCCGTTCTCCACTACCGGTTATACATACGGATCAAGCTTTTGCATCGGTTCTCACTCGCGCCCCCCCTCATTTCGCCCGTTGGAACACCACCGTTGGAGTTCTTCCCGCAGTGACTTTCATACAGGTTAGAGCCGCGGCGCTCGCCTGGCTACCTTCGGTGCCGGTCACCGGTCCGGAGAACGCGTGCCAATCTCGTCCGGTATTCCACTCCGGTGTAGCCGCGGTCCGAGAGTAATAAGCGCCGGGGCGGGGAGGTGCGGAGGTAATGCACGTCTCCGTGCGGGGATCACAGGGCTTCGTTGGGAGAGAAAACGTGCAACAACGTCCGCAATCATCTCGCGATGACTGGTATCGATAGTACCCGGACCGGCCTCCAGCAGAAGCCGCCCAAGGAAGATCGAGACCCGAGTCCACCGAGAGTAGGACGCTGACGATCCCGAAGATTACAGAGACCCGCTCTGATTCCCCGTCTCTCGTTGGGGAGGAATTGAACCGGTGTCACGTGAAAGACGGATATCTGGACCATCGAGTCGGCGAACTGTTTTGGTCCGGATCAATCGGCGGACGGGACTGTTCTCCGAAGATCGGATCCAGCTCGACCATTGTTGCGGTATTTCGCAATCGAGGTGGGAGCGTTGTTCCGACGCCACATGTGGAACGTCGAACGGTTGTGTCTTAAAGTGCCTCAGCCCACGCCAGGATCAATCCGTACCGGTCGCCTTTCCCTGCCGACTCACTCGGGCTCGCTCAATCTCGCCGGGCTCGAACGGGACAAGAGTCACTTGCCCGTGAGGATGCTGCTGGTCATATCGCAACGAGAAAGAAGATTATCGTCAAGCGGTAGCTCGATAAGATGTCGAGTCTCGCTAGAAGGAGAAACACCACGGTGTTCGGTTCGAGACGATGGTGGCAGGGCGGCTGCTGGTCGACGAGAGCTCATCAGGAGGCCTACCTGCGGAAATTGTACTCGCGGAAGAATGTCGAGGGATCGTCGAGCGGAGTTCTCGGTAGCGTGCCGGACTCGAGTGTTGGCGCGGAGTTTCGCGATAGTCACGGAACGATCGGCCCGTGGTCGTCGGTCCAGAACGCCGACGAGGCGAACGCCGCGAGTCACTACCTCGACGAATTTCTGAGAAACCGCCGGACCGAGGAGGACGACGATTCCGGGGCTGTCGGCGGGACTTCCGGATGTTCCTTCCTGCCGCCCACGGTGCCGCGGCCGAGTCCCACGGAAAAGTGCGTCGAGTTCCTTACCGGTGCGCGTTCCTGCGTCCACTTCGGCGACAGCAGCGTTCTGCTGGGCGAGAAAGATGACGCCTCGTCGCCCTGTCGGCTCGAGGTCACCGAGCACAACCTCGACAGACTGCTGCACTCCGGTTATCGGGATCCTGCCGAGTAAGTCTCCTTCAGCCATCCGCGGTCTTCTGACTGGAAGCACTTTACTACCGGTCGTCCATAAATTTAGGATACACCCAGAAAAAAAATTTATTTGACGGCCACCGTTTATTATGATTAAGTACAATATTTATTTGATTTAAATAAATGTTTATTTCATTTATGTAACTATTTACTTAACTTAAATACATATTTATTTAAATCAAATAAATATTTTACTTAATCTTAATAAACGGTGGTCATCAAATAATTTTTTTTTCTGGGTGTACACTGATAAAAAAACGGGGATGGAGCGAACATACATGAGCGCTTGAGCCAACCCGATATGGTTGGCTCAATGACGGTTTCGGTGGCTCAATCACCGAGAGGTTGAGTTAACCACATAAGCTTGACTTAACCTCTCGGTGGGGTTAGATACGGCGAAACTTAATGGTGAACTTGAACTAATCGGCCTCAATGAGATTGAGTCAACCTCAATTTGAACCAATCGACCTCATTGACGTTGAGTCAACCACAATTTGAATCAATCAACCTCATTGAGGTTGAGTCAACATCAATTTGAATCAATCAACCTCATTGGGGTTGAGTCAAGCTTAATTTAAATCAATCAACCTCATCGAGGTTGAGTCAATCTCAATTTGAATCAATCAACGTCATTGAGGTTGAGTCAACCTCAATTTGAGTCAATCAACCTCAATTTGAGTCAATCAACCTCAATTTGAATCAATCAACCTCATTGGGGTTGAGTCGACCTCAATTTGAATCAATCAACCTCATTGGGGTTGAGTCAACCTCAATTTGAATCAATCAACCTCATTGGGATTGAGTCAACCTCAATTTGAATCAATCAACCTCATTGGGGTTGAGTCAACCTTAATTTAAATCAATCAACCTCATCGAGGTTGAGTCAATCTCAATTTGAATCAATCAACGTCATTGAGGTTGAGTCAACCTCAATTTGAATCAATCAACCTCACTAAGGTTGTCTCAGCCTTGTTGAGATCTATCGATTCAAGTTCACTTTTTTGAATTTTGAGAAGTTGTGCCAACCTTATGTTGTTAGCTTATCCTCTCGGTGGTTGAGCCACCTAAATCGTCATTGAGCCAACCATATTTGTTTTGGTCAACCTCTCATGTGTGTTCGCTCCATCTCCGATTTTTCTCTCGGAGTACGAACTTTCGAGTCATTGATCTCGATGCCCGGTCAGCCTCCGGAGTGATTGATCCAGAGGTCACGAGCCCCGAGATCAAATTCCTAGATCGACTTCTCAAAATCTGAACGATCGCCATCTATCAAACCGCTCCTTTGATCGATGGGGCCGCGGGAAAAAATTCATTCCTTCGATCGCGGGAGCGTGACTGCGCTCTGTCGACTCCCCCGTCATGCCGATAAGTCCCAGGACTCTCGGACCCCGAAGTTTTCGAGCTGCTCCCCACACCGAGGCTCGTGTACTTTCTATTTCCTCGAGAGCGCGTGGGACCTTCGAATGTGGGCCGGTACGCATGTCTACCAGCGATACCTCTAACGATTTACTCCGATCGTCTCTTTCGCAGTCCTCGCCGCCCGCTACACAGTAAAAAAAAAGTTCGTTTTTTTTACAACAACTTGTTGTCTACAAACGTCGACAATTTTTATTTGTTAATTTTCCGAACCCACCATCAGGTTTATAGTTTTGCAGACAAAATTACAAATTAAAATTGTTGATGACGCGGGAAATAAAAGGTCAGGTTTGTACAGTTGAACTCCGATTAACCGGGCAGGGATTAACCGTGCGTCTTCCGAGGTTTATTTATTTATTTTTTTATGCTTTTACCAAACCAAAGTCATTGAGTACTTAAAAAAATGTACTAGCTTACGTACTATTAATGAACAAATATCCAAAGTTTTACATTCTAGTTCACACTATTTAACAATTAAGTGCAAGTTGTACCAAATGTCATTGTAAATTGTCAAAATAAAATTGCATCATTAGACATTATTCATGCATATAATTTTGCTGTCTGGTTCGGATTAACCGGGATTTCGATAATCCAAGGACTCTTCGGTCCCGACTATGCCAATTGATCGGAGTTCTACTGTACATTCAAACCTTAACAAACGAGTTTGTCACTTATTTAACAAAATGATTTTCACCAAACTTTTTATTCCGATTTTACAAAACTATTTTTTTATTGTCTATGCACACTGAAAAAAATATTGGCCTGCGGGCCAAAGAAAAAAATTGTTATCTCAATTCTACTTTAAATTCTTACAATTCCGTACGATACAGAAACAACGATCGCCAGACTGTCAAAGTGACATGTTATCGTTTCAAACCCAAGATTGAATTTGCAATTGCAAGAATTGCAATTGCAAGAATTGAAATAATAATTTTTTTCTTTGGCGGCCCGCAAGCGAATTTTACTTGAATCGTTGATATTATTTTTTTTAGTGTACTTTCAGTCTTGCAACCGATCTCTAACCGATCTCCTTTTTCCTTCGCTCGACGCCAAATCTAATCGGACGTCAATCGGTGCGAGTTACACCACTGCGTAGGCGGAATTTATTCCGGCACCAAAACGCGCCGATATCCGATCGCGTTTCTCCGCTCCACCGATACTGCATCACCCGCGTGCTATCGTGACTCCCGCGGCCGATGAAAATAAACAGTTCAACAGCGTGAAACACTTTATCGTCACTGTTGAAGGTGCAACGAATGGCTGGGAGTACTAGAATGAAGTCAGAAGAAGCATTCTGATCCCGGTTGTAACCCCCCCGTCGCGAAGGGGAAACCCCCGCCAGCTCTCGAAACACATTCCAGAACTCTGATCGGGGTTATTAATTTCCGAGTTTACAGCAGTCCACGAGCACGGGTCCTAGGCGGATCCTTAACGAGCTCTCCCCGTCCCCCACGAGAACCATCGCGAAGAATATGCACGACTCTCTCACCCTCGCTCTCTCTCTCCTCATCCCCGGCGATTCGATTTTATGTCGGCCATTCGCGCCACGAGATATTTCTCGGGAATCTCCTCTTACTTGCACGCTTATTTTTATTAAATTGATTTATCGTTATTAGTGGCCATTTAGCGCGGTCTCTTTTTTATCCCGCAAGTCGTGTGCGTGAAGTTTGTAGTTATTCGCCCGCTGATTGATTCTCCGAATGGGATAAGTAGCTGCGCAGCCTTATTGGTACGGAAATGCATGAAGTTGAAGGTTATAAAGTTAAAGACTCATTCACCTTACAATAAGAAATTTTGGTTTTATAAAATATGTGATTTAATTAACAAGTATATTGTAGGGGAGAGCGGGGCAAAATGGCATAGTGGGGCAAAATGGTATACTGAGTCAAAACCCAATTTTACAATAACTTCTGGACGGTCGCAATGATGGTACGTGGGGTAAAACGGGTTTAAAAATCCGGATGTATCGTTCGGACAAAATGGGGCATCCAAGAATTAGTGTAAGATTGAGTTTGGCCCACACTGTCCTGTTTCGCCCCGGTATGCCATTTTGCCCCGGTCTCCCCTACAAGCAAGTCAGTTCCATTCCATTCCAATCATTCACATTATATTCCTCTAATATTCTTGTTTTCGTTCAGTATCAATCTTTTCACAGGGGTTAATAAGTACCAAAAAATATAACAATAAATAAAAAATACAGAAACGCGAGTTCGACAATAATATAAAAAGTTCGGACTTATCTTACCTCGATGGCGCTTTCCGGAGAGTCAGACACGATTCCTAATCTCCTTCTTCCTTCAAGGTATTTGACGCGTCCGTCGTACTCGGCGTCCCCAGAGAGTAAGACGGCGATCCGTTGCCGAAATTTGTCGAGTGGGCCGCATATGACGTGAGGCGCGGTGTTTACATTGTTTTGCCCTTGCGCACGCACCATCCTTTAATTTGATTTTCTGCGCCGTGACGCGTCGTCTTTTCGATCGCGCGTGGATTTAAACTGTCCTCGATATCTTACAAGGTATCGAGAAAGGCTAGAAGTGCCAAAAATGGCACTTCTAGCCAATGGCATTAAGGATTATTTTTTTTCACTTCCGGTTTGTAAGGGATTTGTCGAAGGGTTCGTAATTGTGTAACCTTCGGCGTCGTTTCACTAGTTTTCTCGGAGCATTCACTTTGCACGATTCTCGGATCGATAAGGCCCCGAAGCGAAGTATAAGCGAAGATGTTCGTCTCTTTATTAATCCGTTTACCGCGTGCTGTTGCCGATCCTGTGTTCTCCATCTCTCCCGTCCGCGGTACACGCCGCTCGCGGATTCGAGTCTTGACTCTTCGGGCTCGATTTCATTTAATTCGAGGCGCGCGCGTGTCTTCCTCGAGGATCGGGCAATACCGAGGGCAAGAGCGAGAACGCCGGAATGGCGCACTTTGATTTACGGCACGAATGCTCGAGGCGATCGCAGCTCGCTGACCATCGAGCCCTAATTGGAATTCGAAAGAGAGAAGGACTGCTTGCTCCTGCTGATGTTCTCCTCTCTCGCGGTCTCTCAGCCTCGCCCGCGAGTTTCTGCTCCACGCGTATAGGCGCAATACCGAACGTACAGGGTGTGACAAAAACCGTCACCGTTAGACCCACCGAAAATATCGTATTTATTCCCATAAATAAAAAATATTCATACATTATAGATGGGATACATTAATTTTTAGGGATATGGGAATGGTCTTCCGACAAACGCATTTTTTTAGTCACGTTCACCTTTTAGTGTGAGTTACATATATTAGCATAATATTATTACCTTTACGGCTCATATATTTTATTAATTATTACTGAATATTCCACACGTCGATTGTACGACCGCCTTGATATATCATACATATAATTCTCCCTACGTGCGTTACCACCCAGCGACGTAAGAAATACCATTCAAATTTTTAAAAATAAGTCACCGTTAGGACTCCCCAAAATATAATATTTGTTCACACAAAAAAAATGCATACCTTATAGATGGAACATATTCATGTTTAGGAATTTAGGTATAGTCTTTCGGCAAATAATTTTTTTTTTTTAAGTCACATTCACCTTTTAGTGTGAGTGAAATATATTAATATAATATTATTAACTTTACGTCACATATATTATATTAATTATTGCTGAATATTCCACATGTCGATAGTACAACTGCCTTGATATGTTATGCATATAATTCTCCCCACGTGGTTTGCCCCATCCTGCGTCGTAAGAAATACCATTCTAATTTTAAAAAATAGCTCACCGTTAGAACTACCCAAAATATTATATATATTCTCAGCAAAAAAAATGCATACATTATAGATGGAACACATACATTTTTAGGAACACAGGAATAGTCTTCCGACAAAAGAATTTTTCTTAAGTCACATTCACCTTTTAATGTGAATTAAATATATTAACATAATATTATTAACTTTACGTTTCTCATTTTCTTATTTTCTCACGTTATTACATTAATTATTGCAGAATATTCCACATGTCGATTGCACAACCGCTTGATATATTGTGCATATAATTCTCCCCACGTGGGTTGCCCCATCCAGCGTCGTAAGAAAAACCATTCAGACTTCGAAAAATAAATACATATTTATTGTCCTCAAATGACTTTAGAGTCATCCGAGTCTTTTAGAGTCTTTGTAGCCTCAACGACGCCGTGAGATAATCTACCGATTTATGATTTTTTTTTCTTTCACCACAAAGAAATTATGACGGAATTACCGATTTTGACTCAGCCTGTATATCACCCCTCTGATATTACTCACAATCAGGAGGATGGAGCGTGAGCCGAGTTGCGGGCTTCTCCCTGGTAGCCAAATTGGATGGATCGAGCCTCCGGCTGAGCTCGGAACTCCTCTTCGGCTTCGACTTCTTCTTTCCCTCCGACTACCTGTCTTCCCTCTCATTTCAACTCTTTCCTTTACTCCTCGTCGCAAAGCGAATCGATTAGACACGTATCGCCTACCGTCGTAATGCCACTTTGCCGCGCTCGGTGCATCCGTTCAACGCTACGGTCTCACGTTTCTTCGTCGTCTCATACGCTACATATGTTCATATATATATCCTGTATGTATATGAACATATGTACAGGAGAGCGGGGCAAAATGGCATAGTGTGGCAAAACGGGATAATGAGACAAAATCCAATTTTCCAATAACTTTCAGATGGTGGCAATGGTGGTAGGTGGGGCAAAACGGGTTTAAAAATCCGGATGTATCGTTGGTACAAAATGGGGCATCCAAAAATGATTGTAAGATTGAGTTTTGCCCACACTGTCCCGTTTTACCCCGCTGTGCCATTTTGCCCCGGTCTCCCCTATATATATATATATACATACACACCGCCCGTTTTTCTTTTCCACTTCTGTTCTCCGTCGTTTCGTCGAGAAACCCGTGCTAATGTGGAATTTTTTCTTTTTTTTTTCTCGCAGAAAGGTGTGCAGAAGCTGCAGGTGTCCGCGAGAGGATCATCAACGGTCGAGCATCGAGGCGGGTGGCGCTTCGTCGGGTCTCGCCGGTCTCGGCGGACCTGCCTCCTCGATGGCAATGGCGATGGCTTTTCAGAGCGGCGGTATTACTCCAGGCTCAGGCGTGCCGCATCAGGAACCATTCAAAAGCCCCGTACAAGCGCCCCCCGTACTTCAGGATCCTCTCATGCATCATCAGAGACTATCGCAGAGCGACGACGATAGCGGATGCGCGTTGGAGGAATACACCTGGGTACCACCCGGCCTGCGACCCGATCAGGTGAGTCTGCATCGATGTTGGAATTAGCCGATGCTGATTCGTCTATTGAAGGCATGTATGTAATATACACGGAGAAACATTTTTCTGGGTCTCTAACAAAATGTAGATCGTTGATAATTTATTGTTGTGGCCAAATAATAAAATTATTTGCCGCAGCAAAATATTTTGTTGTGGCTATGTTAAGGAAGGAGTCTCGCTGCGCGCTGACTTTGCATAAGTTCGACAACAATAAGAGAAAACTGCAAGTACTTCGTGATGGTGTAAAATCTGAAAAAAATCATGTATAATCAAAAAATTAATTGGTTAACAAATTACCCGGCAATAAAACTTTTTTTTTATGAAAATGATTCGTTTATTTTTCTGAATACGTATGAATTTTTTCAGAATTTTCTCTACTACTTGAAAATTACGATTTTAAACAAATTTTAACATAAAGGAAACGAATAATATTTTAGGATCATTATCAGCATTTTCCATATGCTTGATTTTTTTCAGATTTTTATCCGATCGAGAAGTGTTTGTAATTCTCTTTTATTCCTCTCAAACTTAGGTAACGTAAGTCATTGCGCTAGTACTACCTTAAGAAGGTAAAATGAGTTATGGTAACAAGATTCTTGCTGGCCCAAAAAATTTTTTTCTCCGTGTATATATGCTTGACTTCAATAGATATATATATGTATATATATATTTTTTTTTTTCGTCACTTTCGGTGCGAATTAATGAGAGGGTGAAATGAGAGACCTCGAGCAACGTGTAAAAAATGTTGCGCGTTAAATATAAGTTCGGATGAATATTGTGCAAAAACTTAAATCCGCAAGGTAAAATGTATCTCGCTCGGCAGTTCGAGGGCTAAATTTCGAACACCTGCGGCAGGTGCCAGGCGAAGTCGTTAGTACTTTCTCGGAAGGACTACGTCCTGAAAACCTCTCGCCGAGAACCTCATTTTCGCGCTCAAAAAAAATACCAAAAATGCAAAATCCACGCCCGTAGTGACGTATTCCAGTGTGACGTCGCATCTGGTCGAACACTGAGATTTTCAAACCGAAAGTGACCTTTTTCCTACGAAGTCACTTCCGGTCGAAAAATCAGATTTTTCGACAATTTTTCAGACGCCACTTCCGGTTAAAAACTGGAATTTAAAAACCTGAAGAGACGTTAGCTGGAAACATTTTTATTTGTCTCTGGAATTCATCTCGAATGCAGCTCGTGACAGAAGCTGATGAACTAAGGACGTTGACATTGACAGTTGACAGACAAAACAATTAACTCTCAACATCGAGGGCAATCAAGAAGACCCAATGCATCAATCTTAAGACTTTATTATTTGTTTCACGGGATAAACCCTTTTACAAAATTTGAAAATAGTACTTTTTTATATATATAATTTTTTTACTGGAATATAATAAAAAATAAATCTTATGTTCTACATTATGCACTACATTTGCACTACATTTTGGCTCCGATTTACCAATATATATTTAACGATCGGTCACAATCGCATCTAAATATCCCGAGCATGAACTGTCACACGTCTGTTCGGTCAGACGTCTCAGTCCAGACTGTCTAACATGACGATCGATCTCGTATCGACCGTCCGTTCGTTCGTCTAATGTCAAACCTAACTAATAACGTGTGTCTTAACGAATAGTCAGGTACGATATTCGTTACAATATATTAAATAGCATATTTTATTTATTTTTTATTTCCAGGTCCACCTGTACTTCAGCGCTCTTCCGGAGGACAAGATACCCTACGTGGGTAGCGCCGGTGAGCGCGAGAGGGTGAAGCAGCTGCTCCAACAATTGCCACCCCACGACAACGAGGCGCGTTACTGCAGCGGCCTGACCGAAGAGGAGAAGAGAGAATTGCGAGTATTCGCGGGTCAACGGAAACGGGAGGCTCTGGGTCGGGGTCACGCGAGTCAGCTCGAACGACCTCACGCTACCGGATGTCGCGAGTGCGGACGGGCAATAGCGGCAGGAGAGATGGCCGTCGGGGCGAGCAGAGCCGGTCCAACCGCGCTCTGGCATCCGGCTTGCTTCGTGTGCTGCGTGTGCAGACAATTGCTCGTCGATCTAATATACTTCTGGCGCGACGGAAGACTGTACTGCGGAAGACATCACGCCGAAACTCTGAAGCCTCGGTGCTGCGCCTGCGACGAGATCATTCTCGCCGACGAGTGCACCGAGGCGGAGGGCAGAGCCTGGCACATGAGGCACTTTGCATGCCTCGAGTGCGATCGCCAGGTCAGTGCCTTCTCCTACTTCTTCTTCTACTTCCTAGATACACTGATAAAAAACTACGGTTGACTCAACTAACATTTGGGCAGGGACGTTCAACTAAAGATTTTGTTGATACAGCTAAAAAATTAGTTAGTTCAACAATTTGTCGGGTAATTTCACCAAAATATTTTTGGGTCATTCAAATAAACTAAGTATTTATTTGAACGTCTCTGCCCGAATCTTAACTGATTCAACTGTACTTTTTTATCAGTCTAGCATTTTGCCAAAAACCCGCCAGAAAATAGCCAGATTATGTCTTGGATAGTCGCAAAATTGCGTCATGTGCGTCCGCATTTGCATATGTTTTCGCCAGCATTTCAATGCCGAAAATTCTTAGGAGCGTATTGCCAACAAGTTGTCAGCAAGACTTGTTGGCGCTTTGCGTCTCAGTGACGAAGATTTATTTGCTTGAGTTATGGTTGTTTTGGGTGAAACTTTAAAACATTCGATTATTATGAAATTGAAGTATGACCATGACTTAAGCAAATAAATATTCGCAGTGAAGCGCAAAGAACCAGCAAGTCTTGCTGACAACTTGCTGGCCATGTAATATGCTGATAAGAATTTTCGGCATTGAATTCTGACAAATACACGTGACGCAATTTTTGGACCATCCCGTGGGGACATTTGCTGCCTATTTGCTGGTGGCTCGTTGGCAAAATGCTATGCGGGTTGTCCTTCCTTTTTTGGAATGACGATCGATGTCCTGACGATCGGAATGACGATTGTGTGACGTGTGAAATTCTTTATGTTTGTTATGCAGCTCGGAGGTCAGAGATACGTTATGAGAGAGGGGAGGCCGTACTGTCTCCACTGTTTCGACGCCTCCTTCGCCGAGTATTGCGACAGCTGTGGCGAACCGATCGGCGTCGATCAGGGTCAAATGTCCCACGAGGGCCAGCATTGGCACGCGACCGAGGCTTGCTTCTGCTGCGCTACCTGTCGCACATCCCTCCTCGGACGACCCTTCCTGCCACGACGAGGTGCCATATACTGCAGCATAGCTTGCAGCAAAGGGGAACCCCCGACTACGCCCAGCGACTCCTCGGCCGGGCCACCTCCGCCTCCGCCAGCTGCCTTTCCCAGGTAAATATTCTCTTCCTTTTCCACTCCTCAGAAACTTTAAAACCAAGACAAATCCCTCGAGGTGAACTTTTTTTACATAGAAAAATTCACTATTATTCATTCGGGCGTTTTCGTTTTTTATTGAAGTCCTAGCAGTTATCGAGCTCTTCGCGTCCGTATCTCAAACCTCGATAGTTACAAGACCTCCACAAATTTTTATCACTATAAAATAATTAAATAATTATTAAATTATTAATTACGCGCGCGTAATTATTAAGGTTGTACTAGCCCAATGACTGACGCCGCGTAAGTTCGAGAGAAAAAAGACAAAGATTACAAACACTTCTCGATGAGAAAAAAATCTGAAAAAATTCTACCTTATAAAATGTGCTGAAAAGATTGTTTGTGCATAATAATAATTTCAGAATGTTCATAGCAAATTACTGAAAAAAAATTGTGCAACAAATTACCCTGGCAACCAAATTTTTTTATTACAAAATTGATTTGTTAATTTTTCTGAATACGTATGAATTTTTTCAGAATTTTATCTAATACTTGAAAATTACGATTTTAAACAAATTT
>JAPYZC010005312.1:0-10230 GCA_030522665.1 Ichneumoninae sp. A BG-2022a | reverse complement strand
CAGTCATTTTCTCAAATTTTTCAACACTTTTTCACACTTGGGCCTCGTAAGAAAAATTGAATTTTTCAAACAAAATATCATAATTGCATATGTATAGAAAATAAAAATCCCACACCGAATATAATGTTCCGAGTTTCCCCTATATCTGTTTGACCATTTCTAACCGGACCGGTTCGGTCATTTTCTCAAATTTTTTGACACTTTTTCACACTTTTGCGTTGTAAGAAAAATTGATTTTTTCAAACAAAATATCATAATTGCATATGTAAAGAACATAAAAATCCGACACCGAATATAATGTTCGGAGTTTCCTCTATATCTGTTTGACCATTTCTAACCGGACCGGTTCAGACATTTTTTCAAATTATGCGATACTTTTTCATACTTTCTCTGATATTTCCTCGAGACTTTTGCCTCGTATGAAAAATTGAATTTTTCAGATGACAGAAATATAACGTTCGGGCTTTCGTGTATTATTCGATTGATATTTCGGTTGATATTAAAATATCCGATTGACCATTTCTAACCGGAGCGTTTCGGTAATTTTATCAAATTTTGCGACACTTTTTCACACTTTCTCTGATATTGCCTTGAGGCTTTTGCCTCGTATGAAAAATTGAATTTTTCAGATGACAAAAATATAGTAGTTGTGTGTATACAGAATATAAAAAACCAACGCTAAATGTAACCTTCCGCCCATTTTACATTCTCCACTGCTCTAAAATCATTGTTAATTACGTCTTCCGAGTATTTCACATGTGCGTCGGCAAAAATATCTGCTCGACCACTTCTAACCGAACCATTTCAGTAATATTCACAGTTTTTTCTCATTTTCTCCGATATTTCCACAGCACTTTTACCTCCCACGAAAAATTGAATTTTTCAGAGAAAATATATTTTACATATAGAATATAAAAAAACCAAAGCGAAGAAATCGTCCTGCCACGAGAGATAATGCCGTATAACGAATGTCGACTATGGGCTTTACTTCGTTATTCTTCAGTGACGGGACTGCAGTTGTTACTAGGGGGGCCCGGGGCAAAATGGTACAGCGGGGCAAAGATACATCCGGATTTTCTAACCCGTCTTGCCCCACGTACCACCATCGCCACCATCCAAAAGCTATTGGAGAATTGCGTTTTGTCTCATTATCCCGTTTTTCCCCGGTGTGCCATTTTGCCCCGCTCTCCCCTATACATTGATCACCATTCGCTCTTCCGGCTCAGACATTAAAGAGGACGAATGGGTAAAGATTCCCGTTTTCACTGAAATCGATCGTCACAGGATCGTTCGTTATTTTAAGCCGTTAAGGAGGTTGGAGCGAGTGGTGTTCATTTTGCCTAAATTCGAGAAATTCGGGCAAGAATTGCAAACACTTCCCAATGGTATAAAAATCTGAAAAAAATCATACTTATTATAGGCACTGAAAAGATTCATTTTGCATACTAATAATTTCTAAATGTTATTAACAAATCAATGAAAAAAAAATTGTTCATCAAAATATGTGGTTACTCAACTTTATTTTTTATAAAAATGATTCGTTCACTTTTCGGAATACGTATGAATTTTTTCAGATTTTTATCTTTATATTGACTTTTGCACATTTTTCCATGTAAAAAACAAGAAAAATCAAAAGAAAGATAAAAATCTGAAAAAATTCATACGTATTTCGAAAAGTGAACGAATCATTTTCATAAAAAAAAAAGTTGAGTAAGCACATATTTTAATGAACAATTTTTTTTCAATAATTTGTTAATAACATTTTGAAATTATCATGTAAAATTAGTCTTTTCAATGCCTATAATAAGTATGATTTTTTTCAGATTTTTATAACATTGGGAAGTGTTTGCAATTATTGCCCGAATTTCTCGAATTTAGGCGAAATGAACACCACTCGCCCCAACCTCCTTAAGGCTTCCACGATTTACGGCCGAACGATAGAGCTTCAAGATTTCCGTCAAATTGGGCTAAATGTTTGAGCGAGGGACTCGATACGCCGCGCGTTGCGAATGCTCATTGCGCGCTGCATAACGACATTATGTCACTCGAGCAGCGCGACACACTCAAACCTTCCATTCCGCAGGGGTTTCAAACACATAATGTGGCACTTCATTCGAGATTCGCAGAGGGAAACCTTCACACGTCAAACGCCAATGTCAAACACACTCCACGGTTTGAAAATCAAGGCAAACTTTTTCGACAGGTTTTTTTCGTTTAAAAAAGATGTGTCGATAGTGCCGTTTTTTCCGTGAGGTGCCTCATTGTAAGAGTTTTTATTTTATCGCTCTAATACGCTTAATCTCAGCGAACAATATCGTTAGCGAAAAAGTCGCAGGTCATGTTCACTTTTTTATGAGCTCGACCTTGTGCGATAAGCGACGCGGTTTCACCGCGGTTACGCTGAAAAATGTTGTTTTGGTAAACTGCACTTTAGGGATATGCGAACAGCAATAACGGATAAAAGCATGAAAGCCATTACTCTGGAAAAGTGCCTCATTTGCATCTGCTGCTTTAGTACGCAAACCCAATTTACTCGCATTCCAATTTTCTCTCCTTTGTGTTGAAAAATAATAATATATACTATATGTATATATATATCTATATATGTTTCTGTATACATTATATATATATATATATATATATATATATATGGAATAAGAAAGTATTCAAGAGTAAACTGGCAGTTAAACGATACTATGTAAATGGGCGATTTACTTTTTTTCTACGGGAAGGGATTTGTAAACACCCGTCTGAGTATACATGAAACAAACTACTACTACTACTACTACTACATGAAATACACAGGTATATGATATTGCGTTCTTACACCGATCTCTTTCTCCTCCTTCCTTATCGGTGTCGCCGGCTCGATTCTTGGGTCCGGAGCTTCGTCACAGCCCGGAAAGTTTCAGCCTCGTACATTCTGCTATAGGGTAAAAGTGGTGAATATGGCCCACCTCGATTAACACGTAAATCAATGATATATGGACCGGGCCATATTCCCCACTTTTACCCTAGTCATAGTTTGGCCGGTCAGTAGTTCGATGGGTGACCGCCTCTCACATGAAATAAAGTGTATTTGGAATATATTGAAAAATATATTTTGTTCCAAAAATTGCATATGTCGAATACATTTTTTACTGTACTTCAATTATATGCAAGGTATATAAAAAATATATTCGATATGTATTCCACATATATTGTGCGAGTGGCAAAATTATCAGCGTTTTGCCGGGATATTCTTGTGTCTGTCGATAGACTAAGTTCATATATATGATTAAACGTGAAAATCACTTAATTTTCAAATTTCTTAGCTGAGATTCAATACGTAGGATATACTTAGGATATATGACACTTGTATCTAACTTATGTCCGGAATACATCCGGAGCTACATTTGACGTAAACGTAGAATATACAATATATATACCTAAATTATATATTGAATATATGTTTCGAATACATTTTTTGTTCCAAAAAGCACGTATGGCGAATAAATTTTGAATATATTTGTCATACAACTCGTGTACATTTTGAATATATTTGAAATACATGCACATATACCGCAAATATATTCGACATATATTTTTAATACATCGATAAATGTATTTTTCGATATACTTTATTTCCATCTGGGCCAGCCGTGCACTAACTGGCGCATTGGAGCCGTTGAGCCGGAGGTCGAACTCTGAGGATTGATGTTCGTAAAAAGTATCTCAAAAAAAGTATCAGAAAAAAATATCTCGAAAAAAGTATCACAAAAAAATATCTCGAAAAAAGTATCAGAAAAAAATATCTCGAAAAAAGTATCAGAAAAAAATATCTCGAAAAAAGTATCAGAAAAAAGTAACTAGACTAAAGAGTCTTCGTCTTCGTCTGATTCTTCACCTACGGGACTTCAGTCTTGGGAATCGAAGCCGCGACAGTCTCTCAATCTTTTACCACACCAAGGCGCTGTCCCTTTCCTCCGGACCTACTATAGTAAG
Source organism: Ichneumoninae sp. A BG-2022a (assembly GCA_030522665.1). NCBI lineage: Eukaryota > Metazoa > Arthropoda > Insecta > Hymenoptera > Ichneumonidae > Ichneumoninae sp. A BG-2022a. Next base: position 6,246 of record JAPYZC010005312.1, on the reverse strand, counting down.
TGGGTTCCGTCCCACGGTATCGCAGGAAAAACACCTATAGAAAAATCCATTCGGTGCCGACCGGGAATCGAATCCGGGTCCGCTACTGCGTCTGGACTTGCGCTCCGATCCTCTCGGCCACGGCTTACCCTTAAATAAATACATATACATATATACGTGTATGTGAAATAAATATTTTTCAAAGGTAATAAGGAATGCAATGAAATGCGAAAACCAATTGCCGTGCCGTGTCTATAAATGGAAAAATAGAATAAACTATTCGAGTGAAAAGTGTCTTAGTTTAACGCACCAAAGTGCTGGCCCTTTCCTCTGGACCTACTATTTTAAGTAGATTCCGAACGACCTTATCGGAAAAAACACCCACAGAAAAATCCATTGCAGCTTTTTTACATAAACTGTTTCTGAAATTTCAAACATATGTGTGTTGCAATTTTATAGTAAAATTTGTATTTTTAATGGAAATTTTTGTAAATTCCAGGCAAAAGATTCCTAATTTCAATATCTCAATATTTTTATTTTACAATACAAGTTCATTAATGTTCAATCAATGTAAGTAATGTAAGCAAATTTCAATTTCCAGTACATTAAATTTACAATTTATTTTTACAGTGCAAGTGTTCAACTCGGCCACGGCTCACCCTTAAATAAATATATATAGGGGGCAACGGGGCAAAACGGGGTTTTTGGGCAAAACTAAATTTTCCAATCATTTTTGGATCGGACAAGGTGCCAAAATTGGGCAGAAAAGCCTGATGTATCCGATAGGGCGAATTCGGGCATCCAAAAATTATTGGAAAATTACGTTTTGCCCAAAACCCCGCTTTGCCCCGTTGCCCCATTTTGCCCCGCTCTCCCCTATATATGTGAAATAGATATTTTGTAAAGGTGATAGGAATGCGGAAAGAGGGCGCAGTACCGTTTCTATAAAAGGTAAAATAAAATAAGCTATTCGAGTGAAAAATGTCGAGGAAAGCTGAAAGAAAAAAAGTCTTCTCCCTCGTCGAGTACTAAATGAAGTGGAAACAGTAGCGAAAAAAAAGAATAATTCCTGGAAAGACCGAGTCTGTAGCAGAAGTTTGCCGGTTGAAAAGCCATCCATGGTAATGAATTTGGGGGGAGGGGGAAATTACGGAATATCGAAAAAGTACTGAAATCAGGCTAACGGGTAGTGATCGATACTTTGGTTATAATAAGCGTTCGGTAACGAGCAACTCGCAGTTTCGCGATCGATAGTTCGGCGAAAACTAAACGAGTTACGTACGACTTGAACTATATGTACATTGTATTATAGAGCGAAATCCATTTTGGACCGATCGGTGTTGGGCTCGAAGGCACAAATACCCCGACCGATTTGCTCAACTCGTATAAAATTTCTCGACACGAAATGGATATTCGATTATCGAAATAGAGCAAACACGCTAAAGCATTTAAATTGAAAGGGTTCGGAAGATTTATTCTATAAGCATCAATGCTATAATACGTTGGGGAAAAAAGTAAGGCCGAAACTTTCGTCGATGTCATTTGGCACACGACGATATCGCGGCTTGCAAGCGAAGTACGTATCTGCAACTTGCCAGACATGGCTATGTACATACAAATCGTTCGATCTAGGACGGGAAGCTGCGTCCCGAAGTTCGGGAAATTAAATACCTGTAAACTCGAAAAAATCAATAAATATTATGAAGTTGAAAAAAATAGTATTCACTACTGAGTACCGGAGAATAAACAGAGGCATTTTTATCACATTATATTTCTAGATGTATTTACAACTGGTACGTATCTGGAACTTGCCGGACATCGCTATCTACATATAAATTGTGTAATCAAATCAACAGCTCTTATGAAGATGAAAAAAATAGTATTCGGTAAAAAGTACCAAATAAACACAGACATTTAATCGCATTATATTTTTAGATATATTTCCAAACGGGTACGTATTTAGAACTTGCCAGACATCGCTATCTACGTATAAATTGTTTAATCAAATCAACAGCTCTTATGGAGTTGAAAAAAATAGTATTCAATAAAGAGTACCGAATAAACCGAAATAGTTTATCGCATTATATTTCTAGATGTATTTCCAAACTGGCATGTATGAGGAACTTGACAGACATTGCAATCTACTATAATACAAATTGTTCAATCAAATCAACAGCTCTTATGAAGATGGAAAAAATAGTATTCAGTGAAAAGTACCAAATAAACACAGACATTTAATCGCATTATATTTTTAGATATATTTCCAAACTGGTACGTATTTAGAACTTGCCAGACATCGCTATCTACATATAAATTGTTTAATCAAATCAACAGCTCTTATGAAGTTGAAAAAAAATAGTATTCAATAAAGAGTACCGAATAAACAGAAATACTTGATCGCATTATATTTCTAGATGTATTTCCAACCCGGTACGTATTTGCAACTTGCAAGACAGCGCAATGTACTTACATGTAAATTGGTCGAACTCGTGCGAGACGTTGCGTCTGGTGGTTCAGAAAATTATATACCCGTAAACACGTAAAAATCAACAGATATTATGAACTTGAAAAAAGAGTATTCGCTACAAGGCACCGAATAAACGGAGGCAGTTAATCACATTATGTTTCTTGATGTATTCGCGAACTGGTTATTAGACTCTCGTGCGCTGAGAGCCCGGTATATCCGGGACGAAATATTAATTACATTCCATGCGAAAGCGATATACTACTCGAGAATAATAAACTTGAAGGTCCGAGGCATATTCGCGTGAGGCACGTACTTGTGAACACGCCTAATTCACAGCATATATCTATCACGTCCAGGTTCGTTTAATCTCGTGCGGTACTAGTATGTGTATTATACACTCGTGGTTCGCACGACGTACGAAACGAGGCCTTTGGCTCGGATGAGCAAGGGACTTGTGCTACCTCGCACGATTCTCCCTTCGGATTTAATTTCGGGAGAAATTTCACCACGATTGCAATATTAGTCTCCGCACTTTGTTGGGACACAATATAGTTTAGGGACTATTAATTCCGACTGATCTGCACGGAGCCCATCCCAAAAGATTAAATAAAAACGTCTCAACTCTCAAACAATTTATAATAATAAATAACAACGGATCATAATTATTTGTAATATAATAATATAATAATAATATTTTATTGGATGCATTGATGCAAGAAAGTAACATCTGAAATAATAATTAATTTTGATTGACTAGCACCAATCCCAGAGACCATAGTCCTTTTTTGTAGTTAATAAATAACAGTAATTATAAACTTAATAAATACATAATTATAGATAATAATTATTTATAATAAATGACAATAATTATTATTTAGAATTTTTTGTAATTTTTTTTATTCGACACCTCTACTGAGGCTGCAAGTCGTGACAACAAATATGATTGAAATGAAATGATTGAAACATAAATAACAACGGATCATAATTATTTGTAATATAATAATACAATAATAATATTTTATTGGATGCATTGATGCAAGAAAGTAACATCTGAAATAATAATTAATTTTTATTGACTAGCACCAATCCCAGAGACCATAGTTCTTTTTTATAGTTAATAAATAACAATAATTATAAACTTAATAAATACATAATTATAGATCATAATTATTTATAATAAATGACAATAATTATTATTTTAAATTTTTTGTAATTTTTTTTATTCGACACCTCTACTGAGGCTGCAAGTCGTGACAACAAATATGATAGTCACGTCGCTATGGAATTTCATTGCGAACCCCACAATGACCACCAATGTACCGTGAAATTTGGTTTGAGCTACGAGCAAACTTCACGAACGCCGACCGTACGAATTCGGTGGAAATGAGACCGCGTACGTGGGTGAGTTCTGGCGAGCGTTGTAATCTCGGTAGTCTCTTCGGGGAATATTATGGCATGTAATACAGTGCGGAGTGCGCTAATATACGAGAAGCTGGGCGAACATCGGTATATCGAGCGGAACCACCGCGACAGCTTCCATGGCTCCATGAACTTGCGATACCACTTGTTACGTTAAATTACCATTTTCAAATATTTGAGATAGCGAATCGAATCGATTCACCCTCGATGCATTTCCGTATCGGCTATCGACCGAGCGTCTGCGCACTGCAAACGAAAATGTGCACTTTTAACTAACTTTTTTACTTCACAAATTTCCACAATTCTTATCTTGCGAATTTTTCAAATATTTTTCAAGTAAATAGTTTTTGTAAATTTAACAGACATTTATTTGTAAAATTTAATATTTTGTAAATTGGATTTTTTCATTGTAAAATCAACAATATTTTCTTGTAAAATTAACACAATTTATTCTCAAATTAACATTTTCTGCATCATAAAAATTATTGATACAATTGATATTTTTGAAAATATGTACTTTCAACTAACGTTTTTTCTTCACAAATGTCCACAATTCTAATCTTGCTAACAAATTTTACAAATATTTTTCAAGTCAATAATTTTTGTAAATTTAACAAACATTTATTTGTAAAATTTAATATTTTGAAAATTGGATTTTTTTATTGTAAAATCAACAATATTTTCTTGTAAAATAAAAACAATTTATTGTCAACTTAACATTTTCTGCATCATAAAAATTTTTGATACATTTGATATTTTTTGTATGATGAACAACGTTTTCAGTAAAATTTAAATTTTTTATATAATTACCTTGTTTTTGGCAAAATCACCAACAATTTTTCGTAACATTGACAAGGCCATGAATTGTGGACGTCAGGGGACTAGAAAAGTCGGTACGTATTTTACTGTATGACTGCTGTTAAAGATAAGAACCGCTGGATGGCACCGAGCCAATAGTCACAATTAATGGAGACGCATCGAGTCGCGAGCCAACGTTGCGATATTGTAATACGAGGAATTTCCATACGCCGCGAGTTTTTCGCGTAACAAATTTTTTTTCCGCAACTAGTGCTCCGTTCGCAAATCGACCGGTGCGGACCCACGAGTGACCCGCGCGACTACGTTTCCGATGAAATATGCCGTTCATTCGTTCGGCGAATGAATCGAACAGTCGCGTCGACTTGAGGAGTAATAGGACAGCACGTGCGTCTGACAGTGTCGAGCGAGGCTGCAGAGATCGAAGGATGTTCGTATCGACGAATTGCGAACAGTTCTGTTCTTGTTCGGATGCCGGCCCGTGCGTTCGACGGCTACGAGAGATGCGCGATCACTCGGATGAGACCGTTTTATCGTGTTTTCAAAATCACGCGAGAAAACGAAGATTGGCCATTTCACGCCCTCGCTCCCCTGTCGACGACATATCGAGTGCACGATTCATCACACAACTGGATAACACGAAGCAGTTTTTAAAGTGAAGCGCACGACGACTACGACAGATGGGCAATCAATGGGATGAAACTATTTTATCGTATTTTCAAAATCAGGCGAGAAAACGAAGATTGGCCGTTTCACGCCCTCGCTCTCGTGTCGACGAAAAATCGCATCTACGATTTATCACACAACTGAATACACAAAGCTGTATTTAAAATAAATAGGAGAAATCTTAATTCTTATTAATCACAAACTCATTATTAGAGTTTCGTTGAACATCATTTTTCTTTTTCTTTCCACGGTACGTTAAATTTATCTCGATAGTGTCATAGAATTTTATAAATAACATGTAACCATTTTATCGTTTTTTTTTTTTTACAAAATCGGGCGAGAAAACGAATTTGGCTATTTTACGTCCTCGCTCTCGTGTCGAGACATCGAATCTACGATTTATCATACAACTGAATACACAAAGCTGTTTTTAAAATAAATAGGAGAAATCTTAATTCCTCTTAATCGTAAACTCATTATTAGAGTTTCTTTGCATATAATTTATTCTTTTCTGTCCACTATTTCTTAAATTTATTTCAGAAATAGTGGACCCACAGAATTACAGACCCACAGAATTCCCTAAATACCATGATGTTTAAGTAATCGTTGATTTTTGTTCTATTAAAAAAAAATAAAAAATCAACGATTACTTAAAAATCTGAAAAAATTCATACGCATTCAGAAAAATAAACGAATCATTTTCACATTAAAAAAAAGTTTTGTTGCCGGGAAATTTGTTAACCAATTAATTTTTTGATGAATTTGTTAATAACATTTTGCAATTATTATTATGTAAAATCAATCTTCTCAGTACCTTTAGTATACATGATTTTTTCAGATTTTTACACCATCAAGAAGTACTTGCAATTTTCGCTTATTGTTGTCGAACTTATGCGAAG
>JAPYZC010005311.1:0-21825 GCA_030522665.1 Ichneumoninae sp. A BG-2022a | reverse complement strand
TACATGGAACACATATTTCTCGATTCGTAGATACCATAAAATGCATTTATGTATATAAAGCAGACAATGGATAAACTATCGGTTCTTGAACCGAATTCCCGGCTCGACCGGCATGATTAATGGGTCAATGGCAAAGAAAGCTTTCGACTATTTAAATGGTAATTTGTATACGAGAATAATGACATATACGCACCGTCACGTCTGCCGTTGATGTATCAGCCGGGCCCTCTCGTAGTCATGAATACACAAGCACCTACGATTGAGCATATATGAACGTAAATATTGGGGATAAACGGGGATGGTTCTTCCTCAAGAACAATACACCTAATATAATTTATTTTACACATACAAATTACTAGGCGGGATTCTTGACCCAGTGGCTTCTCGAAAATTAACACAAACGAACAAACAGTTTACCGAAATTTATATAACACTCGCGGTCGTAGCGGCTCGCGCGCCCACCAGGATTTCATAAAAAGGGTCTGCTTTTATCTCCGAATTATCTTTTTAAATGATAATTAATATTATAATAATAATAATTTTAAATGATAAAAAATAATTTATGTATATAAATTATTTTTTTATCATTTGTTATTGTAATAATAAAATTGAACAAAAAACTTATTGGTACGTAACATATGCATTACAGATATCAATCAGTTTCACCGAAAGGGGAGCTCAGCTGAGGGGAGGGGGGGGGGGACAAACATGCCAACCAATAAACAAAATTACAGTTTTCCAAAAAATATATAAGAAATAATTGTATGTGTCACGATGCATGTTGCATCGTAGGGTCTGACTTATGAGAGTGTTTCTCCCATTCGTCGCTCAAGCAGGTCATCTGTTTCATGATCTCCCAAGTCGTTCGTCTCGATATCTTTTTGCGTCAGCTGCTTTTAAATGATAATTAAATTATAATTAAATTATATATAAATTATATATAAAATATATATATAAATGATCTTTTTAAATGAATTTTGTTATCATTTGTTATTGTAATAATAAAAATGAGCAAAAAAACTTATTGGTACGTAAGGGGGGGACAAACATGAAAACCAACAAACAAAATCACAGTTTTCCAAAAAATATATAAGATATAATTGTATGTGTCTATGATGCATGTTGCATCGTAGAGTCTAACTTATCAGAGTGTTCATCCCTCTCGCTCAAGCAGGTCATCTGTTCCGCCGCGTGATCTCCCAAGTCGTTCGTCTCGATATTTTTTGCGCCAGCTGCGGCTTGCCCAGGTTTACCGTTGATCCGGGCGATTTACAGATATCCCGATAACCAAACGCGTGTTCGAACGTGTGTATATTATATACATGTATTAACTGGCCTGCGGGCACTGAGGGACTGCCGATGGATGCTCGTGTGCTGGCGAGCTCCGAAGGAAGCGATGGGTAGGGGCGTAGTAACGCCTATGTGATTGCACTGGCTGTCCCTAATACTAGAGCCGCCGTGCGGTTTCGTTCAAACGTAATAGCGTAATAAGGTAATAACGCATCTCTTATCGAACGGTGTTCGAAAACGTGCATAAAACCAGGTCCCAATTAAGCAACGACTTATTTCTTCTTACTACTGTTTATTAACGGCATTTTTATCGACTCACATGTATTGTTCACAGACCTAGCATTATCTCAACGCCAGTCGCCACTGTCACTCATCAGCTATGCAAATAGTCGAATACGATATTATTCACGACGTTTTTTCTCACCCCACACTGAATTATATGGTCAAATAAAAGGCTTCGACGTTGTTATTTGCCAATTTCGGTCGTGGTGAAGTGAATAGTGAATTCCTTCCGCCGAATGTGCAAATTGTTTTTCGCACGCATCGCTTTCCCGTTCGTTATTCGATTACTCTGGATCGTAGTGCGTCTGCCATACGAGCTGTTAGTGTCGCATGAAAGACGAAATACAAACGACGATGAGTTCGGACGATAGTCGTTCAAAACATAGATACGTCTTTGATGAGCGATACCACGTGTTCAATAAACGAATACTCTGGGCCGTCGGCCTGTGGCCAAGTCAACCTTCAAAACAAAAACGCGTTAGGACTGTTGGTCTACTAATTGCTAGCTTTATCGTTATGGTAGGTCAGGTAGGCTTCATCACGATTTCCACAGTAACGATTGCTTAACCCTCGCGGACCAAAAAACCGTAAAGCTTTGAGTTGGATTTGGGTTGTTTTCGGGTAATCTAGTCCAATTCAACCAGTCGACTGGTGCGCCGAACGAACTCTGATTCCAATCTTCCGGAGGTTGGTTTTTGGTTAATATGTCAAAACCAACAGTTGTATGTTTTCCAAAAAAAAAACCCAACTTTCGACTCTTTTGAGATCAACGATAGCTCTTGGCTCGGGGTTGGAAATCGCGTTGTTTTAGGAAAATACAACCATACACCAACCTATCCGACACATAGAACAGTCTGTATTGCGGTTGATTTTTTTAGTAACGCCGAAAAATTAACATTTCAAAGGTAGGAATCAGAGTTGAATTCGTGCACCATTCGACCAGGTGGTTTCCCGGTTGGTCAGAATCTGGGGGAAACTAGACCGGAACTGCCATACGGTACAAAAGAGTGGGAACCGCAAAGGCTCGCTTGGACGTAGTTATAGGATAAGGTTCCGACCGGTAGAAGGTCAAAATATTATACTATTCCTCTAATATCATTGTGTGTCTTGTTCATATATTTTGTATATTTTTTGTGTCGCTTCTCTGAATACTATCTGCAACCTTAGCTGCTTTTTGTATGCATAGTATATTCAGGGGACCTTGGTCCTAGCGCACGAAATAAACACATATTTCTCTCACCCTCTATCTTTTGTGAATTCCAGTATTTTATTATATCGATTGTATTTAGATGCGAGCGATAATTAGGGGATCGGGTGAATTCAATTTCAATGTCGAGTGTACTATACATATCGTACAGAACCTAATGGGCATCATCAAGTTAATAAATTGCACGGTTCATACTCAGAAGGTGAGAAAGACGAAAATTGTGCTAATCAATCTGAATAGAAATCATCAGAATTCAATCTTATTTCTTGAAGATAAGAAAACTTTGCGATCAAATGCAAAAAGACTGGGACGACATGCGAAACTTGCCTCAAATAAATATTCTTGAAAAATACGGAGAGAAAGGAAGACGCTGGACTATATTTTATTTCAGTTGGTTAAAAAATCTATATATTCTCTTATTACGTTTAAGTTAATAATCTATTGGAATATTGTAAACTATCCATCTCGATACAGTATTGGTGCATGCGATTGTATTAACTTGGATAACAATGGCATTCGCACCGAAAATCATGGATAGTTTAGCACCATTGAACTATTCACGTCGGAGACTTGACCTTGTGCCGACAGACTTCATCGTCGATCCGGAGATCTACTTCTACCACATTGAGATTCCCATCACCATTGGTCTTCTCTATCACGTTCTAGTCAATGTGGCGGTGGATACACTGTACATGGTTCTTGCACAACATGTATGCGGAATGTTTGAAATATTGAGGTGATGCTATCAATATTAACAAATGATATTACAATAACAATAGCCTAGTATAGTGTACCGTCGATTCGTCGATATAGAGTCGAGATATTAAAATTTATCATTTGATTATCTAACTGTAGTCGACTTTCTTTACAGATACAAACTGCATAATATATTACACGATAATAAAGTAATTCTCAAGTCTGATATCCACGAAGATATCCATTATCATGAAATTATATCTTGCATCAAGAATCATAAAGCCATCACAGCGTAAGTAATGGAATCGATGCTGAAGTTTCACATGGTGAAAATGGTTTATACATTGAACAAGCATTTCTTGTCCGTAAAGGTCCACCATTTTTTTCTTATTTTTTTTTTTAACCAAGAGATTGTACTCTTGTATGGTTCGTTGACAAAAAAAATTATAAAACGAGCAAAAAAATATTGTAGACCTACGTGTTTATTAAGTATGCATACCCTTTTTTAATGGATATACCACAGGGTATACAATGGAATCTCTCATATGTTCTTTAATGCGAAAATAAGTAACGTCCGTGAAGGGCCAATGACGTTCGTGGAGAGTCCTTCTCCCCTTTACCCAGTCGAATCTCCACTCCTTGCCTTCGTAAGCGATGTGCAATGTAACATATGAAATATTCCACTATACATACATTCAATCGTCAAAACAATTCTGTACATTTTTCCTCGACAAAGGTACACGAAAACCATAGAGTCCACGTGCGAGTGGATGCTCCTTGCCTTAGTAGCAATCAGCATGTTGGGTCTGAGTTTGACTGGTTATATGGTAGGTAATCACCCAGCTTTGCACCACTGCTCTTTCGCAATAATAATAATTTCTTTTAATAATTCTTGTGCAGGCGATTACGTCGCGCGATGATAGTGTGGACACTATAAGGTGGGCATTTTTTGGCGTCGCACAAGTGGTTCATCTTTATTGCAACACCTTACCCGGTCACTGGATAATGGATTCCAGTTCATTTATTTTCTACTCCGCGTGCGTACAGAATCCCAAAATATAATTGACAGAAAGTATAACCTTCTGAAGGTTAACACCACCAGAAGGTGTTACCTTTATGAAGTTAGCGTTATGAAGCCATAACAAAACGCACAATAAATAACTTTTAACATCACGCAGATACGGCTGCAGATGGCACATGATGTCTCTGAGATCGAGAAAGCTGATCCTTTTCCTTACAAGAGCGAGTATTAAGCCTTGCTGCATAACAGCCGGGAAGTTATACGTCATGTCAGTGGAAAACCTTAGCGCTGTGAGTTACACGATGTTTATTGGCACCGCCGATTTTAACCTGTCGTGGGTCTAGGGCGGCTCGGCTACTTGCGGGTCCTATGAGAGATTTTTCAACCAGTGTTGCCAGATGAGCAAATTTTTCCGAAAATTTAGGGCCATTTTGGAACGTGAGACGATACGTTCCAGGCAGTGCTGCTTAACCCTTTGTAAGTCACACCTCTATCCCCACTCTTAGGCGCCACTTCGCGTCCGTTAGTCGCGTTTCGGTACGGTTTCGAACGGTGTGACTTACGCAAGGTTAACAAACTACCTGTCGGGCTGCCTTGTTTTCTAGAGTTTCATGCTTGCGCGCGTTCTCATTATCGTGGATTTCATACAAACGCTCATTCTTGTTTAGATGCTTTTCGAGTTGGATATGCACGTTCCGTTGCATAACTGACTTAATGTAACTTGGTTTCTAGGAGATTTCTAGGGGGACACTAAATCAGTTTAGAGTTACTTCGCGTAGATCATCTGGCAACACTGATTTCATCTCCAAAAAAATGGGAAACGACATATCGCACACTTAGAACAACAGTGTAACAACTTATATGATAATCCCATAAGAGATGTTACACTGTCATTCTAGGGGTGCGATATACTCGGGGGCCTCCTGAATTTACGGGACACACTGGAGCTCTCTCTACATTTATGCCTGCTTAATGACTTGTATTTTTCTATGAATGGTCTCGATTTATCTGAAATAGTAATTATATTTATTTAAGGTGCTACGTACGTCCATGTCCTACTTGACCATGCTCAATTCAATGCAGTGATCAAGAGGCGCGGTAGTGTCTCGCGGCCAAGTTAACAAAACAACCTCAGCAGCAACGATAGTACACACTAGTCTACACAACGTACCTCGATTATCTATGCGAATATACCGACTCTCTGAGAACAACTTTCGATAATATAATGTACTGTGCTTTGTATAACGTAATGTACTTTTTGGTTCCTTAAAATATTTACGTTGCATATGTTCTGTTGTCTTAACGTGACCTACCGCTGCAACGTCTTACGCCGATTGCCCGGATATGAACCCTTCATTAGTCACGCCGCCCGAAATCCTACCGAAACGGGACTACCGGACGCGGAGTGGGGGCCACGCGTCGCCACGGCAGCGCCTAAGAGTGGGGATAGAGGCGTGACTTATAAAGGGTTAAGCAATGCGCATGCGCGTCAGCCGATGAGATAGAACACTTTAGACGTATCTTTACATCGAGTGTACGTTAGGGATGGATGAACAAGGTATATGAATTAGCACTTTATCACGCTCACCGGGCGAAAATAGTTACCTTTGTTCTTAAAAAAATCAATAGCATACCTGATTGTAATCGCACCGCAAAACTATGATGCTGATAACTCAGGACTCAGGAATGCTCAACGACAGATCTTTCAGAATATGGCGTACAATTTTCAGTTTTTTGAAGAAACGAATATTTTTTAATTTATTTATTGATTTCTTGATCGTGTCCACTGGGCTCATGCACAGTAGATACGATCACCTCACATCAGATGCACATTCACTCACGCCGTTTTAAAATGATTTTGGACCTCAGGGTCCAAAATCCTCATCCTCATGATGCACTGAGAAAAAGGATGATATTTCTTACTATAGCGAATAGTTTCCAGGTGGAACGTCTATATATATACTTTCTGATGGTATATATTGAATTGATTAAACTATAATTATGGTTGCAATCATGATGTTTTGTTATTGTTGTAACTATAAAATGTAAACGTTCCGTCTCGGAACTATATTTTATGGTAAAAAATGAGTCTTGTTGCTTTTACTATGTAATTTTTTCTCGGTGTGCTTATATCTCAGCATCTATAGAACGGATTTAATCGTAATCGGGCGCGTTGGAAAGCTCTTGTCCCAATTACACAGTAAAAGTGTCGTCAGCATTCCAATCCGACCTTCGTTTCCGAGATAATCGAGAATTAAGATTCCACTTCTGGCGTATTCGAGTAAACACAGTTGGCAGCATCACCTAAAAAATATACTTTTTTCAAGTACTCTGCGTCGAGACACTACCGCGTCTCTTGATATATACTATAATATATACTCTCGATATACTATACACGCAAGATGGTTCACTCAAGATTGGCATCCTCTACGGCGGGACGCGCGGTAATGCGAGGCAGTTGCGCTCTGACCTAATGATACGTTGCTTTTCTGAAAGCTGTGGTTTCTCTCGGTGGTGTGTATACATGCAGTTCCCGAACCGGAGTCTCACAGGTTTACTATGTGACCGTGTCCTGTACGGGCTCCGCTCGCGCTACCTAGCAATTTCGGCCTCCCCGCATTTGCTATCAGATTACATCCCCCCCCCCTCGCTCGTCGCGTTTCGCCTAGACTGGAATGATATTCCCGACTATGCTCGAGAGCTCGTTCCACCTTTCGTCCATAATTTTTACTTTCCCATACCATTTATAATTCACAAATGCGATCTCCTCGTTTACTCACTTTCGCTTTCTTTCTTAATATCTCTCATTCGCTCTATCCGGATCCGCCTCGCCACCCCCGCAAAGCCCCCCCCCCCCCCCGATCGACCCGTCTTGCGTTTTGGTTCCGAGACCCTTCCGAGATAATCACAGAGCCCTGTACCCACGTTATTCCGCGAAGAATCGTGCAACAAATTGCATTCGTATCTGCGTGGCGGGTTTCTTGGTTCTCCTTCGTGGTTCGTACGTGAGAGCATTTTGTGTATTTGTGTCGGTCTCCACTTAATGTGCATACCTGAAGCCCTCACGAACGTCTAGCCGTACCCTTCGATTCCGCTCTTCCACCGATGCCCGAGCCCCGCTCCGAATGTGGCCGTCGAGGAAATGAATTCCGAGGAATTCTTTGTACCCTCTCATCCCTTGACGCCCGATGTAGGATGTTCCACCTTCCTTCCGATCCGATCGTCAAAAGAACGGCTGCACCGTGTCACGGGAAACCCGCAGCGGAAGCGCGATTCGCTATGATGAACGCAAGGTTGGCAACATCGGGCCGACACAGTTTTGAAAAATCGGACAAAAAAATCCCGCTTCCGGTCGATTGGTTGATTGGTGTGCCGAACCGCTTCCAACCTGCTGGAGGTTGGTTTTTGGCCGACATTTCGAAAACAATCGTAATCCAAATTTGGGTGACGGTTCAAATCCAACCGTAATCCAAATTTGGTCCATATTTCTAAACCATCGGTCATCCAAATTTTATCGATATTTCTGAACCATCCATAATTGAAATTTGGTCCATATTTCAAAACCAACCTAATCCAAATTTGGTCTATATTTCAAAACCAACCGTAATCCAAATTTATTCAATATTTCTGAGTCAACCGTGATTCAAATTTGGTCCATATTTCTAAACCGCCCGTAATCAAAATTTGATCGATATTTCTAAACCAACTATAATCAAAATTTTATCGATGTTTCTAAACCAACCCTAACCCAATTTTATCGATATTTCAAAACCAACCATAACACATATAACTGATACATCTCTGATACAAAGTTTGTTTACGATTGAATTTTTCCCATACAACTCGATTTCCCATACAACTTTCCACCAACAGTCAAAGTCGGCTTGTTTTGGGTAGATCCAACCCTAGCTCAAACATCCATCCGACACACTATAAGGGTTAAAGTTGGCCCTGCGGGCCAATCGCCCCGTTGAGTTTTGTCAGATCGTTACAAAATACCTCAAATCCAATCCAAAGTTTTACGGCACATTCCTCCGCGAGAGCGACGGTACAAAGTAAAGCGGGACAAAAGGCTGTCTAAGACGCTCGCAGACAACTGCATCCAACTGCGCCCTCGAGACGGTCGGCTCTCGAAGCATCCTGTCCGGAAGTAAAGAACTTCAAGAGCATCCCTTCGTGACTCTAACGCGATTCTTTCCTTTCGAGTCTCCTACCACGACACCGTTGTAAAATCCATCGGTCCCGATACTTTTGTTTTTTCTCTTCTCATATCGGAAAGCTGTCGTCGACAGGATAAACCGAAGACCTTCCAGAGTGCTTTCCGGAGTGCGTTGATTGTCGTCGCAAGAAGGTGGCCCGCCGGCATTTCTCACAGATCCATCTCGCGTTTAGCTGTGCGCGCAGGTATAGACACTTCAGTCCGCCGGAAATTTGAGTGAAAACCGAGACTGAGAAAGGAACTAATGGCGCTGCGGCGTAATGGGCACGGCACCGCAGCATTTAACTTCCACATTGCGGGGAGTATCCGTGCTGTTCGGTGAGGGCTGTTGGCGCCAGCCTTGAACGCGCCGGCCATTCCAACATGCGGCCACGACATGTATCCGGCATTATTCTTCTTAGTGCCGGCTCCGTCCTTTCCACTCTCGGGAGGAGGTCCGGCGATTTTTCGAAGAAGGACGGAGACGGCTGGAACGGGACGGAGGATGAAAGGAGCGTTTTACAATTAGCGGAGTATCGACATCGTCAAGGTAATTGATAGCATGGCTCATACTCAGAACGGTGAGAAAGACGAAAATTGTGCTTATCAATCCGAATAGAAATCATCGGAATTCAATCTTTTTCTTTGCGATCAAATGCGAAAATACTGGGACGATCAAACTTTGCGGTCCAATGCGAAAATAGTGGGACGATCAAACTTTGCGGTCCAATGCGAAAATAGTGGGACGATCAAACTTTGCGATCAAATGCGAAAATAGTGGGACGATCAAACTTTGCGATCAAATGCGAAAATAGTGGGACGATCAAACTTTGCGATCAAATGCGAAAATACTGGGACGATCAAACTTTGCGATCCAATGCGAAAATAGTGGGACGATCAAACTTTGCGATCAAATGCGAAAATACTGGGACGATCAAACTTTGCGATCAAATGCGAAAATACTGGGACGATCAAACTTTGCGATCAAATGCGAAAATACTGGAACGATCAAACTTTGCGATCAAATGCGAAAATACTGGAACGATCAATCTTTGCGATCAAATGCGAAAATACTGGAACGATCAAACTTTGCGATCAAATGCGAAAATACTGGAACGATCAAACTTTGCGATCAAATACGAAAATACTGGGACGACATGCGAAACTTTCCACAAATAAATATTCTTGAGAAATACGGAGAGAACGGAAGATGCTGGACTATATTTTATTGCAGTTGATTAAAAAATATAGATTCTCTTATTAAGTTTAACTTAATAATCTATTGAAATATTGTAAACTATCCATCTCGATACAGTATTGCCACATGCGATTGTATTAACTTGGATAAGAATGGCATTCGCACCGAAAATCATGGACACTTTAGCGCCATTGAACTATTCACGTCGGAGACTTGACCTTATGCCGACAATCTTCATCGTCGATCCGGAGATCCACTTCTACCGCATTCTGATTCCCATCACCACACCCAAAAAAAAAATTCATTTTACGGCCACCGTTTATTAAGATTAAGTAACATATTTAGTCGATTTAAATAAATATTTATTTCATTTAAGTAACTATTTACTTAATTAAAAGAAATATTTATTTAAATCGAATAAATATTTTACTTAATGTTAATAAACGGTGGCTGTCGAATAAATTTTTTTTTCTGGGTGCATCGGTCTTCTTTATCACGTTCTAGTCATGTTCTTCCAACATGCGGCCACGACATGTATCGGGCATTTGCTTCTCCGTGCCGGCTCCGTCCTTCCCGCTCTGGAGAGGAGGTCCGGCGATTTTTCGAGCACCGACGCAGCGGGTCGAAAGAAGGACTGAGACGACTGGAACAGGCCGGAGGATGAAAGGAGCGTTTTACAATTAGCGGAGTATCGGTCAACCGGAGTTCCGAGGCTCTTGGTCGAGGAGCTTGAACTCGCGATGGACCAGCCTCGAAGCCACGATCTTTAAAGTGTTTCCGGAAACGGCTTTTAATCATTACCAGCGAAGGATCTCCGTCGCCGAGCGTTAATTGAGACGCCGCAGAGATCAGCGGACTGAGAAGAGTCGCCGAAAAGCCACTCGGCATTCAGCGAAACGGATGGGAAGTTAAGTGGGCGGTCGCGACGTTCCTCTAGAATTCGGGAGATTGATTTTATCCTTCTTTTTTGTTGATCTCGCGGAGGATTCATTATCTTTCTTCTCCTTTTGTGCGACGACTCTTGCGCTGTTCGCTGCTTTTTTTTTTTTTGGTGGGTTGATCCGTCTTTTATTTTTTTATTTTTGTTCTGGTTCTTCTTGTGGTTGCTCCGAGCGCTTCGGGCTCGTTCCACTTTCGCTCCGCTCCTTCGTTTTTGGCAGTAGGAGCTTCGCGTATTAGAGATTGCATGGGAAGAACCCGTTATTAAGGGCGCCCGTCCCCGAGGATTAAATTGCACTAATGGCGAAGCACTGTCTCCTCCCGGCGGGTAATCAGTGGGTCCTCGTGTCCGGAAGGACGAGGACGGAGAACACGACGACACAGTGGAAAGAGCATTCGCAGCGATGAAATCGTCAGGCGGAGACGCTGCCGGTTCGCGAGGATGCGGAAGCATGTTTTCTCCGAGGATCTGCCAAGGAGGCGGAAGTAGCGTAAAAGTGGTGAATATTGGCCACTGAAAAGTTTGGGCCCATACTCAAAAGTTTTCAGTTTCTACCAAAATCTTGGTAATTTCTATCACATCCTTCTCCCAGCGGGGAGAAAGATCTGATAGAAATTACTTCCCTCAGCGGAGAGAAGGATCTAATAAATATGACTATATCGCATGAGAGATATTACCGTAGTACATGGTCGTACACTGAGAAAAAAAATTTGTTGGTTTAACCAAAAGTCGCGGTGACATACGTTCAAAGTTGTTATTTGTTTGGTACAAATAAAGCATTGTTTTGTTAAATGTTTATTTGCTTCAATTTATTAAAAATTTGTTGATTGAAACAAACATATGTGTTGTACCAACAAAATAAACCTTTGAACGTATGTCACCGCGTATTTGCTTAATCCCACCATTTCTTTTTCTCAGTGTAGGGAACTAGGGCGTCACCTATGGTAGGAAGTACCGGATTTATAACAATTTTTCGTAGATATTGTGGTAAAAATTCTTGGAAAATCTTAGACTTTCCGCCATACGTGGCGCTCTAGTGCCCTACTACTATGTGCATTGGTAATTTTTCTTAGATGATCGGTAGTTTTTACTACATCCTTCTCTCAGTGTCCGTATATTAGCGCGAGAATATCCCATTTGGCAGCGAAATCGTTCCGTGACGAGTACTTGCCTTAAATTTTTTATTATTTGCGATCAATCGATACCGAAAAAATGCACATATACCTAAAAGTTTTGTCAGTTCTTACTAAAATCACGGTAATTTCTATGAGATCGTTCTCTCCTTGTATTAGCCCGAGAATATCCCATTTGGCAACGAAATCCTTCCGTCACGAGCACTTGTCTTCAATTTTTTATTATTTGCGATCTATCGATATCAAGAAAGTGCATATATACCTAAAAGTTCTGTCAGTTCTTACCAAAATCATGGTAATTTGTATGAGATCCTTCTCTCCGTATATTAGCGCAAAAATATCCCATTTGGCAGCGAAATCCTTCTGTAACGAGTACTTGCCTTAATTTTTTTATTATTCGCGATCTATCGATACCAAAAAAGTGTATATATACCTAAAAGTGCTGTCAGGTCTTACCTTAATCATGATAATTTCTATGCGATCCTTTTAGCCTCAGAATATCCCATCTGGCAGCAAAATCCTTCCGTCACGAGCACGTGCCTTAATTTTTTTATTACTTGCAATCTATCGATATAAATGTACACATATCTAAAAGTTCTGTCAATTCTTACGAAAATCATGGTAATTTCCATGAGATCCTTCTCTCCGTATATCAGCCCGAGAATATTCCATTTCGTAGCGAAATCCTTCCTTTCCATGAGATCCTTCTCTCCGTATATCAGCCCGAGAATATTCCATTTCGCAGCGAAATCCTTCCGTCTCGAGTACTTGCCTTAAATTTTTTATTACCTGCAATCTATCGATAGCAAGAAAGTGCACTGGTCTATGCCGCGATGGACCCTGGTGCAGAGAGCTCCTGGTAAGCCGCCACCACAGCTCGCACACTTCTCGGAGTTCCCATTGCCTTGTGTGCTCGAACGCGACTCGTATTTCCCGTGGGAACCAGTCGCTCCCGCACAAAAGCACGATACGTTTTGTTAAATAAATTAATAGCATTACCAAACGCAGCTTCCGCTGCAACCCTCTCGCTGTTTAACTGCGAGTCTACCGGCGGAGGTCGACGGAGACTTCCGGAAACACGATACTGTGAGCCCGAATTCGAGCCCCGGCAGGCTCTCGCAACGGTATTTGAGCTACTTTCTTTTTTTGGTACGTTTTTTTTTTTCCTTTTCTTTACAGTCTTCACTTTCTCTCTTTTATTCGACAGACCTTTTAAGGCGCATTGAAACACCACAAGTGCTGCAAATGGACGTATAATACGCGTTTATCGAACATACAAAAAAATAACAAATTTGAATTATAGAGAAGTTTTTTTTTTCGTTTGCGTAAGAGCCGAAGGGTCGTGGCATTTTACTTGCTTGTATAGAGTCGCGTTTCGCCCTTCTTCCTTCGCCTTTCACAACTACCGTATTTCTCGCGAGGTCGCCTCGAGGCGAGAGATAAATTCGTCGGTCTTACGGCCACGAACGACGACTATCGAGATACCAGCCCTGAGTTACGATCCTATACAGCAAAAAATATTTGTATATTTAACAAACCTTTCTTCGCAACGAACGTCCACAATTATTTTATTGTTTTTTTTTCATAAAAAATGTTTGTAAAATTAACAGACATTTTTGTAAAATTTACAAACTTTTTTGTAACATTGACAGACATTTTTATAAAATTGACAAACATTTTTATAAAATGGTCAAACATTTTTATAAAATGGACAGACATTTTTATAAAATGGACAGACATTTTTATAAAATGGACAAACATTTTTATAAAATGTACAAGATTTTTTTTGTGAGATTAACATGAAAAGAATTGTGGACGTTTGTGGACAACAAACGTTTGTACCGATTTCACTGTGTATTCGTGGGACTTTGATATAGAAAAATAAAATGAAAAACGTACTGTGACACAATGAGAGAGGAAAGCCGGGTCGCATATGGTGGTTTCAAGTCGCATGTTAAAAGCGTTTTATGCTGTACGTTAAGCCGGTGGCCGGTATATTATAGTGTGTAGCGTTGCAATCGAGGAGTTCCAAGCGGGGTGGCTCACGGTCTTGACTCGAGATCCGATGTCGAGTAGTTTCACTAGTGTATTGCTACGTTGCGTATTACCGAACCCCAGCTGGCCCTTCTGGCTTTGACTACGCGAAGAAAATTCGCATCCCTTCCCCCCCTCCGCACCCCGTCGGGCTCGTGAGTTCTCCCTTAGCTATCCGAAACAGAACCCTGGGGGATGCTGCGGTTCAATTAAAATTCGCGAAGGAAAGGTTCGCTATTTAATCCACGCATGTAATACATCCTTCACCGAGCCGATAAAAATCCACCGGATCTCTGAAGCTGCACTGTATCAAACTTCTCCGCTAATCCTTGCCAAATTGGTATTAAATCAACCCAGTGGAGTATTAACCCTCGAGGAAATAATCTTGCGTATGAGCTCTTGTGAATCATGTACGAGATAGAGTTTTGCTATTTAGGGCCCTCTTATATCGATTCAATTTCCTATCGAGAGGTCTATAAAGAGAATTAAAACATATCAGAAAATGTCGGTAATAACAGGATATATCGGTTTATCGTAAAAGTTGGAAATGGAATTTTCAACTTTTGTGAGGAAGCAATATGAAAATTTCAATTTTCAACTTTCATGAGGAAGGGATATGAAAATTTCAATTTTCAACTATTATGAGGAAGCGATATGAAAATTTCAATATTCAACTTTGATGAGGAAGGGATATGAAAATTTCAATTTTCAACTTTGATGAGGAAGGGATATGAAAATTTCAATTTTCAACTTTAGAAAAGTATTAATTCTGAAAGGCAGAGATAAATCAATAATTGGTGTTTTTCGCTCCTAATATTTCCGATCGCACATTATCATTTCAATGTCTTGATTTCAACAAGGATTCTTTTCCTCGTGTCTGTTTTTCTCTTTCCTCGCCTGCTGTCCTCATTCGTTTTATCAGAAAAGTATAAATTCCGAAAGGCCGAGATGAATCAATAATTGGTGTTTTTCACTCCTAATATTTCTGACAGCGCATCATCATTCCAACATCTTACTTGATTTCAGCAAGGGTTCCTCGTCCCTTTTTTTCTCATTGCTCGCCTGCTTTCCTCAATCGTTTTATCAGAAAAGTATAAATTCCGAGAGTCAGAGATGAATCAATAATCGTTGTTTTTCGCTCCTAATATTTCCGACAGCACATCATCATTCCAACATCTTGCTTGATTTCAACAAGTATTCCCTTCCTCGTCCCCCTTTTTTTCTCATCCCTCGGCTGCGTTCCTCATTTCCAGAGTACTCTCCGCAGTCACTTCTCCGACATCTTGCGGTCTCCACTTTCCATCGTCATTATAATTCTCATGCCCGTTCCTCTCTCCCCCGTCTCATCGCGAGTCGAATCCTTCCATTCGTCGGTAGGTTTCAGGCGTGCAAACGACTGAGGACCGCAACGACCGCAGCCACTCACCGCCGGCACGGGGCTCATTGTATTCCGGTTTGACCAAACTCTCATCTCGAGACGACGAGCACCGGGATGCTCTGAGAGGAGCATCGTCTACCTTGCCGGCCACTCGACATCGTTCAAAGTGAATATTCCACCGGTCTTCGATGTGTGCACACCGAGTCTCGACTTCTCTTCTCTCCCTCCCTTCCATCCCCACTCGTCCCTTTTTTTCCCTCATCCCGCAGCTTTGCCGCCTTCTTCTGCCTTTTTTCTCCTCTCGTTCACGTAGCACACGGACATTCGAGTGGATGTGAAGAAAGACCTCTCTGGGACCTCGTTCTCGTCTATTAATCCGACCTTTTGTACGGGCTATCGATCACTCCCTCGGCACGCTGGGGGTTCCCTTCTTCTTCTTCTCCGTCGCGGTTTCCACGCTCGGTCCTCACTGTATATTTTTTTCCTATACATGTGTACATGTACACATTGCTATATCTACATCGTCAGTCGCCATATATATATTGCTGTATATATATAATATATATTTACAGCAATATCGCTGTATATATTTATTTACATACATTAGGGTGTTTCACAAAAACGACATTTTTAAAAAATGTTGCTCCTACTTTTTTAAAGTCTAGATTTTTATCTCAAATTGAACCTCACGAAAGTTCATATCTACACTGAGAAAAAAAATTGGTTGGATTAACCAAAAGACGCGGTGACATACGTTCAAAGCTGTTGTGTGTTTGGACAAATAAAGCATTGTTTCACTAAAAGATTATTTGCTTCAATGTATTAAAATTTTGTCGATTGAAACAAACATTTTTGTTGTACCAACCAAATACACCTTTGAACGTATGTCACCGCGCATTTGTTTAATCCAATCATTTTTTTTCCTCAGTGTAGCAAAAAATTCTAAGAGGAGACGCATTGGACGTTTGCACCCAAAAAATGCGGCACCTTTTAAACTTAATTGTCAATGACCGCCTTTCGCGAAATGTTTTTTTAGATCGAAATATATAATTCTACAGGGTGGGAGATTAACTTTTTATAATTATTTGTAGTGAACCCAAAATACATATTTTTAATAATTTTTTTAAATTGTAGTCTTTTGTGTAACGTTTTGCCCAAAAACCCCGTTTTGCCCCGTTGCCCCATTTTCCCCCGCTCTCCCCTCCATATACTATATATATACTATATATACATATACATATATTATATATATACACTGAGAAAAAGGATAGTGTTTTCTACCATAACGAATAGTTCCCTCGGGAAACGTCTATATATATAGTTACTGATAGTATATATTCAATTAGTTAAACTATAATTATGGTTGGAACCGTGATTTTTTTTCATTGTCGTAACCATAAAATGAAGACGTTCCCTTTGGGGAATTATTTTTTATGGTAATAAGTCGGTATTGTTTCTTTAACTATTTTTTTTTCTCAGTGTATATATATATATATGTGTGTGTGTGTGTGTGTAGTGCTATGTCTACATCGTGAGTCCATTCGAGGACCCTCCCCTGCGAAACCGCAACGTTCCTTGTGCATTAATACCGTCGGATGTAGTGTGTACACACCATACTGGGACGGCGGTGCCTCGATCCCAAAACTCCCCCGTCGGTTCGGGCCGAACTTTCGGCAGCGCGGTCCCGAGGCTCAGGTAACGGTCGCGGTGGCGGTTCCAGAGGTATTCCATATGGAACTCCTACATAGGTGGAACCTTCAAGCTGTGCGACCAAAAAAAAAAAAAGAAATATTGCGCTCCTTGTTCACGACCGCGGGAGGCACTCGTCGACCAGTTATTCATTAAATTGATTACCGCGCTGGGGCGAAATGGACCCTCGGGACTGAACCCGATGACCGAGCGACGGTGATAAAAAAGGCATTATAATGCGGGTCCGAACTCTCTGTCGATTCCTTGGGATCGCTGTATCAACGAACGTTTGCGTTTTGTACTATCTGCTATATAAGAACGAAGAATTGCGCCCCGTAAGCAAATATATATTTAATTAAAATAAATATATATTTATTTTATATATATATATATATATATATATATATTTAATTAAAATAAATATTTATTTACGGGTCTCCTTTCAAATAAATTATTCTTCTGGGTGTGTTTATGATCGTAGGAGGCGTTCGTCGACCAGTTCGGGTTCATTAAATTGGTTACCGCAATGGGGCAAAATGGACCGTCGAGACTCATCCCGCTGACTGAGCGACAATAAAAACAATGCATTAAAATACGCGCTCTTACTCTCTATAAGTTCCGAGCGATCATTTTATCAACGAACGATTCGGTTACAACACTATCCAAGCGTAGTTGGAGAGCGGAGAAAAAATTGAACAGCGGAGCAAAAGACCCAGAAAAATAATTTATTTGACAGCCACCGTTTACTTTGTGTAAGTAACATATTTATTTGATGTAAATAAATATTTATTTCATTTAAATATATATTTATTTCATTCAAGTAACTATTTACATAATTTAAATAAATATTTATTTAAATCAAATCAATATTTTACTTAAACCAAATAAATGGTGGCCGGCAAATAAATTTTTTTCTGCATGAACGGGATAATGGTCCATAACGCAATGTTCCAACTAACTTTTGGATGGTGACGTTGATGGTAAGTGGGGCAAAACGGTGTTGAAAATCCGGCTGAATCGTTGGTGCAAAACGGGGAATCCAAGAATAATTGGAAAATTGACTTTCACCCCCACTGTCCCATTTCGCCCCGCTCTCCCCTAATCCACGTTACAGTTATCGACGATATCCGGCGGTACGTATGGTCACGTGACGCGCGGTGGAGCCGATAACTGCCGTCGGAGCGACAAACGTATGGTTCTTTCACCGCGGTCCAGTAGCGATTCTTCCGACAATCGAGTCCCAAGTCGATCGAGAGCGATAAGGACATTGTGCGGACGTCGAGCGTAGAAGTGGCCGCTGAGAGGGGCCAAGATTGCCGAGGGTACTTGTGCTCTCATTTCTGCCGATAGCCAACTCAATATTTTTTTTTTTTTTTTTTTTTCATCCTTTCTCCTTCGCTCATTCTGGCAACATGCCTCTGCCGTATCCCGAGCTCAACTCCGAGTACCGAGTGGTGCGGACCCGTTTCATTGTTGGCTTCGGGAAACATTGAAATACACGGCAACTTCGTTGGGCATTGAACGGCTGCATGGGTAAGTAGCGAAGGCTTGCCCGGCGGCTTCCGTCCCCGTCTCGCCTTCTCCTCCTCCGACTCGGGTTTACGTACGGCACCGTACTGGCCCGAGGTACATAAAGCCTGTTGCACAAATGCGTCCCGCAGCGGCGGATATTGCGGGCCACTCGACTTACAGGGCGTTCGAACAGGCGTTCGAGATCGAGCGTACACGGCGCATGCGCCGCTGCCCCCCGCGCATGCGCGGTTGCCGCGCATGCGCAGACGCCGGCGCGCACGTGTGGACGCACGTGCGGGACCAACACGCGCGCAACGCACGCACGCACCCCGGACAGCTCCCTTTCAGAGCCTCAGGGACATCCCCACGTGGGGCTCGAAGTTTACGTGTAATGACTCTGTATGTGGAGCGGGGTTGTTTGGGCCAATTCACGGGACGAGGGCGCGACCATTGTGGACCGTCGTCGCGCGCATGTGCGCATGTGTGTACGGGCGGGCGAGATGAAAAAACGCTTTTTTAAAATACATACGTGCCCAATTAGATCCCGAGGGGAATATATGAGTTAAACGAGGCGATGCTCCGGATACGTCATTGTAATGGGTAACTGGTTTGGCTTCGGGAGTGCGCACAGTAGAATGTCGCTTATCCGGCGTTCGATTGGTATTATTATTTGGTGTTGTAATGGCAGTGGCGGGAACGGGTTGGGAGACTTTTCGGGACAATAAAGCTTGTGAAGAGTACAAAGGTTTTTTTTACTGTGGATCGCGCGGATTAACGAGGTTACACTGTAGACTGATATGAATCTGGTTGGACTTTGATATGACTTTTTCTTATAGAGAAATTTATGTTTTTGTGATGGACTTTTATTGTCTTTGTGACGCTCTCGATGAGACCTTAAATTGATATGAGACAGTTAGAAATTGCGAAAACTCGATATTAGATATACTAAAAATATAGTGTATATTTAATGTACGGGAAATTGAAATTTGCTTACATTACTTACATTAATTGAACATTAATGTACTTTTATTGTAAAATTGAAATACGAGATATTAAAATTACAAAACTTTTGCCTGAAATTTACAAAAATGTCTATTAAAAAACACCAATCATTGATTCATCTCTGTCTCGAATGGGTGACCGCGGTCACCCATCCAAGTACTGTACCCCCCCCCCCTCCCCCCGTCGATTCTTGACATGGCGGCGATGGCGGCGAAATCTTTTTATATTATAGAAAGATATATACATATTTAAAAAAGAAGACATAAGCCATTATTATTCTGTCTTTTACCCCCCCCCCCCCCCCCCACCCCCTCCTTAATGTTCCAAATCCCCTTATCCTAAATGGACTTAAGCCTTTATTATTCCGAGTCCCTTCAAGCTACATGGACTTAGGCCCTTATTATTCCAAGGCCCTTTAAGGATGGACTTAAGCCCTTATTATTCTAAGTCTTCCACCCATTCTTGACACGGCGGCGAAATCTTTTTATATCATAGAGAGATAATAAATAGGTATAATCCTATATATATAAATATAATAAATAAATATACACCTATGTACATAAAATATTTATATGTATATAGATATATATAGGACTAATGTCGGTCATCAAAAGATTGGCAGAATTCATTAACAGACTCCTCCACACAGATTCATCCCCGTCTCTCGGAATGAAACACTTTTGCGATAAAACATCAATTATTTACTCCCCCATCGAGAGTCGATCGCTACCCAGCGCACTTATGTGCAAGATCTTGCATTGTGCGCGGACTCCCATTAACGATAGGACGTACACGACGGTGACCAGCAGTCGAGGGCGTTCGATTTATCGCTCGACCTTATCGTTTTTCCCTTCTTCATCTCCCGACTGCATATCTTGTCCCCCCCCCAGCCCCGTTCCACTCTGTTTCTTCGCGTTTGCCTTCCTCCTCTCATCTTCTCCTTTGGCTCTATCGTTTTCACCGCCCGCGCTTCGTCATGCTCAACATGATTTTGTTTCGCGTTCCGACGATCGTACGCTTCACTCCGCCGGCGTAAGCTCCGCTATACCGTATCGCTATACCGGGCTTACCATAAATCAGCTCGTTTTTAGGACCGCCGGACGACGTTTTTTTTTTTTTTCCTCCGGCAAACGTCCACACAGACGTGGATGGGCCTGATTAATCGGATTATTAATTATACGCTCCGGAGACGGGGAGGCGTATGCTCGCTGACATCGCCACTGCCTCGTCGCTCCGATGAAACGAGTCACTTCTTTTTTAGTCAATTTTTTTTTATTCCGCCTCAGCCGTACGTTGAATTCTTTTCTCCTTCTGTCTTCCCGGTCTGCTTCGCACTTCGGTCACTTTACCCACGGTTCAGTGTGACCGTACACGGTGAAAAAAATTTTTGGGACAGATAAAATTTTGTTAACTCATTTACACCCAGAATGATGATTTATTTGACGGCCACCGTTTATTTCGTTTAAGTGAAATATGTATTTGATTAAAGTAGATATTTATTTCATTTTATTTATTTTATTTTATTTTAACAATCTCCTTTAATTTTTAGTGCCACGCGGCGCTTAGGTGGTCAGTAATTGGGTCATTCAGTGTGCGAGAAAAGATTGAGAATTTACAATTCCGCCGCAAAATACGTGGGTTAAAATGAAGTCTATAAATTGATGAGTTACGTTTGGTCACCGATCGGGCTCAGATGCAAGACGGCATAGGTCAGTGATTGGGCCTTAAGTAGGTCACTATATGGACTGTATGACAAAATTGTAGGACACTAATCGGGTCATTTACAACAGTGCGCATATTTCGAGTTTCATCATATTTTAATAAATTGTCAATAATAATACAACACGGTGGCCGTTTTTTGCCCTGAACAAAATTCCCTGAGTTTTCCCTGACTTTTCACTGACCAATAAAAAATTTTCCCTGACCAATCTTCTAGTGTCTATTAAAAAAAATAATAATCATGCAAATGAAAATGCCTAATTATAGTATGTTTAATTCTGTTTTTTTTTTCTAATGTTCGGAATTTTTATTCAAGGTTACCGTTTATATACTTTTTATTTAAAAGGACAACATATTTCGGGGTGCTTAAATATGAATAAACCGGATTATGGTAAAGAGAGAACAGAAGTGTAGGGGGGATTAGTCGCGTGATAACCATAGGCTGTTAATGTATGTTTAGTTTGTTATGTAGTCTAGAATCAAATGTTATTTTATATTTTATGTTTTCTATTTTTATATCTATCAT
>JAPYZC010005310.1:0-19042 GCA_030522665.1 Ichneumoninae sp. A BG-2022a | reverse complement strand
GGTGGGGGGGGGGGTGGGGGCAGCTTCGCCATACGGAGAGGGTTCCTTTTTATGAACGTTGCTTTATGATAAAAAAAATGTCGAGATTTTAATGAAAACATGTTCAGAATGTTCAAAAACACCGAAAAATCACATTTAGAAAAAATGTCCGGATGTGTGTGTGTGCGTGCGTGTGTGTATGTGTGTGTGTAAACAGATTGATGCTTATTTAAATCCGTCGGACTGACAATTGATGGGGGACAATACACCGGTATGGCTCGCATCGAAGTATTACTACGAAGAAATTATATATCAGTTCGCTTTTTGGAACGCCGTCGATTTGCGATTCAGGCATGTCAACAATCCCAAAGTAAGAATCCATGTCGCTGGGCTAATCATTGGACAAGCAAGTGAGGGATTACCTAATATAGTTAAGACAGCAAAGCTCCGATTAGGCTCATTGGAAAACTTGGGTCCGAATTATATCATAAAAGTGTCCTTGAAAATTCGATCCGATGCTTCGTTGCCGAGATCGAGCCGTCCGAAAATTATCGCGTTAATTCACGCACAATCGAAAAATTTTGGATCGATTGCTGATCGCGATCATCGTACACAAGAATCCACCGAACTAATGTGTTCGGAAAGAAGCGAACTGGAGAGTTTGGGTAGACATTTTATAGTAAAAATCTTATTATCATTTCGATCCGATGATTTATTTATGAGATAACGTAGAGCAAAGAAATACTTCCGGCATTTTGGAGTATAACTACTTGACAGCGTCCTTCACTCGCTTAAATTTTTTTTTTAAGTACTTGGCGTCGAGACACTACCACTCTCTTAAACTTGGTAGCGTCCTTCACTCGCTTAAAATTTTTTTTTTTAAGTACTTGGCGTCGAGACACTACGGCGTCTCTTGATTCTTTTTACATACATCGTTAACTCGAAACATGGAACACGTGTCTGGTATCGACGGAGTTTAGGGCTTCTTGTATTCTACAATAAAACTATATCACATTAGTGGTTACGAATGTATTGTAGCACGGAAAACGCTTTCCGTCAAATCGTTATATTTATTTTCCGGTTCTTTGCATTCTGAAGGCCAAAAAACAAATTCTAAATAACACACAGCTTAGCAAAGCAAGGAAGCTCACTCTCGCTCATACGCTGGCACATGTGTCGCGAAGACTGTCGCTCTTATTCTTATCTCACCGAGAGGCGCTTGTGCCTACTTGAGTTTCGGCTACGTCGATCATCACGTGATTGCCGTGTAACGCGGGTGTGTTTAACATACATAATAGCCGCTACTAGTACTCCAAAAATGATCAGTATTGTCCGACAATTCACACTTGAAGTGTAACACTTCAACAAGTTATTACACTTAATTATTTTACTCACAGCCGTGCAGTTATGAACGCGTACGCAATAATTTGTACCTTCGGTGTCGTTGTTGTGCTCGCGGCGGCGTCCGGGCAATGGTCGAAAGTAAAACGATAAATTATTCATCTTACCCGTGTGTAGCTTCGTTAATTGTTCGAGTAAAAAAAATTAAACTGTGCGTTTTCATCCGCAGATCCACGAGGGAATGACCAATGACGAGATAGCCAATATTTTTCACACGACCCGCGATAAAAGTGAGAACTTTATGAAAACTGAAAACTGTTAATCGCATGGATTTTTATTATTTGATTCGATGAAATTTTTTAGTTCCGGAATACGATGTGGCGCGGGTGAGGCACAATCTGGTGAGGCACAAGCGGTCGAATCCAAATTTGCGAATGCAATTCACCGCTTTCGGTAAAAAGATTGATGCCTATTTGCACCCGTCGGACGGACAATTGGTGGGGGAGAATACACCGGTGTGGCTGGCATTCACGAAGCCCGATGGAACAGTCGAATATAAGAAGATGCGGGAAGGGGTGAGTTTCTACTCGAAGTAATATACAGTAGAACCCCGATTAACGGATAATCGAAATCCCGGTTAATCCGAACTAGAGAGAGAAAGTATCTAAGTCAATAATGGCTAATGATACCATTTTATTTTGACTAGTTGCAATGATATTTGGTACAACTTGCACTTCATTATTAAATAGTGTGAACTAGAATGTACAGTCTGGATTTTTTTTTCATCGATAGTAAGTAAGCTAGTCTTTTTTAAGGTAGTACTAGCGCAATGACTGACGCCGCCTAAGTTTGAGAGGAATAAAAGAGAATTACAAACACTTCTCGATCGGATGAAAATCTGAAAGAAATCAAGCATATGGAAGATGCTGATAAGATTGTTCGTCCATAATAATGATCCCAAAATGTTATTCGTTTCCTTTATGTTAAAATTTATTTAAAATCATAATTTTCAAGTATTAGATCAAATTCTGAAAAAATTCATACGTATTGAGAAATAATTTTCGTAAAAAAAAAAAATTTGGTTGCCGGGTAATTTGTTGCACAATTTTTTTTTTTAGTAATTTGTTATGTACATTCTGAAATTATTATTATGCACAAACAATATTTTCAGCACCTTTTATACGCTAGAATTTTTTCAGATTTTTTTCTCATCGCGAAGTGTTTGTAATCTTTGTCTTCTTTCTCTCGAACTTAGGCGGCGTCAGTCATTGTGCTAGTACTACCTTAAGTACTCAGTGACTACGGTTTTTTTCAAGTAATCAGCGTCTTCCGCGTAAAAACCGCTGAAGACGCAACGGTTAATCCACTTCCCGGTTAATTCGACCCCGGTTAATCGGGGTTCTACTGTACGTCACGGTGTAAATTGTGTACAAGTTGAGGTCATTGACTCAATGCTCTCTTCCCAACCGCCAGATCGTGGGACAAGTGGTATCCAGATTTTTCAACAGTCCCACAGATTATTCCACGGTCGTAGTGAACAAAATGAAAGGCGACAACGTGACCTTTGTGAGTCAACAACGCTGTTGTCATCTTGAAATTAATTTATCTGCACAAATTGTCGGAGTTATTTTCATTGTGTGCTCTACACAATTTCAGAGCGGGATTGTCGGTGGCTTCATTCTTCATCCGTTACCGAAACGCTTACAGGAGGAAGCGCAATCCGGAGCGAATAGTACAACTCCTAACGCGAATAAAACTATGTTAGATACTTACTATCATGTGATCATCAAATCGACATCAGTGACAGACGAAGAAAAAATAACACGTACGATGAATAATTTTCCACGCACTGTAATGTAGATCGGCTCTTTTGCATGCGATTTACTTTTGCGTGCGATTTCTGAAATGTATTGCATGCCGCTCGTACTTTATGAACGCTGGCTCTACGGCGCCACAATCAGCAGGCACGGAGTATATTTCGATACTAGAGGCCAAAACGAGCGATTTGCGCACTGCTTCACACTCGCAGTGCGCAAGAAGCGAGATGGCCTTGTGTATCGAACCATATGTTTCATTACGAAGGCAATGCAAAATTCAAGTTGTCCCCCATTCACAGGCATGCCCAATGGCGCATGCCTGTGGCGCCTCGGTGTTGCGCACTGGTGAAGGCATTTTGCGCACTGGTGAAGGCATTTTGCGCACCGGTGAAAGTATTTTGCGCATCGCATTTGCGTATCGTGCGGGAATCAGCAATTTTGCATGCCTGTGAATGGTGTGCAAACGAGGATTTTGCATGCATGAGTAAAGAAAAATATTGTGCCATACTGGTGCGGTGTAGCGTATATCATACGCGGACTGTGAAGTAAGTCGCACTCGCGCGGCTCGTGCGAATCACTTCACAGCGTGCGTATAAAGTTCGCTTTACCGCACTAGTTTCGAAATAGTACATTTCGATACGAGTGCAAAAAAACTTTTTCTGCCGAGTGTGAGTTTGCAGCACGAGCCGAAGGCGAGTGTTGCAATCACACGAGTTCAGAAGACGTTTTTCGCACGAGTATCGAACAAAATTTTATTTCACAAGGTGTGAAAATAGGGTTTTTCGCACGCGAAGCGTTCGAAAAAATCGCCATTTTCCCACCGAGTGACATAAAGTACTATTATCACCGAAACTTAATGTATAGTAGTAGTAAAAGAGATTTATTGCCAACGATAATATTTATAAATATTAAATATATAAATATATATATATATATTATATTATATTATATTATTATTATAAATATCTTTATATTTATATTTATAAATATTAGTTGTAATATTGTATATTAATGTAAGATCATAACTGTATACTGTTATCATCTTATATTAATATTACAACTAATGATAATTTTACACCTTGGCAAAGGGCCATCGACCTGGGTCCTTCAGCTTGAAATTTCCTTTGGTATTTGGAAGTTAACGTATGTTTTCTTCAAGGGTTAGAAAGCCAGATTCGTGAAACGTTGCAACCGGACGACAGGACTAATGCCTCTAGAGTTGAGAGCTGGAGTCGAAAAATTATTTATCCCTCACTGTTAGTCCAAACGGACTTCAAACGATCAATGATGACGTGAGTGGAACTTCATTGTCATACTTTGAACACAATAATTAAAACGTCAATGGATAGAATTATGAAGTAATTGAGCAATATTTCCACAGACAAAATGATCTCTATTACGATGAAGAGATTATATATCAACTTGCTTTTTGGAACTCCGTCGATTTGCGATTCAGGCAAGTCAACGATCCCAAAATAAGACTCCGTATCGCCGGGATAATCATTGGACAAGTAAGTTCGGGATTAATTAATATAGTTATGACCACGAAGCTCCGATTAATTTTCAACCAATCTTCTTTTATCTTCGAAAGGATCGAAATGCGATCCCATACCTGCAAAATCACAGGTCCGAATATGTAGTCAACATGGATCTGGCAGAGGGCGAAATGCACGAATATTGGTACAATATGAGTCAACGTGAGGATTTTCCGCAGGAAGCATATGACATTGTCGTGACCATGACCGAGTAAAAATTACTATTATTTTGAAGGTTTTATTTAATAACAACTTGTTGCTAATGTTTCTATATTTCCATTATAGTACTGCTATGTCTGCTAACGGAAACATCGTGGCAGGTAAGAGTCACAGTAATAAATGTTGTTATCAACGTCTCTTATCCATTTATAATTGAGCTCGTCATTTGTTGTCTGTCAAAGGATACGCGGCTATAACTTTATGTGATCCCCCGTGGAACAACAAATTTTATGCAATTGCAACAATCCGTGACAACGGTGGTTTCGACGGGATTTTAGTAGCTGCTCATGAATTAGGCCATGTGTGAGTAAAACATTGATACGGGAGAGCGGGGCAAAACGGGATTTTTGGGCAAAACTAAATTTTCCAATCATTTTTGGATCGGACAAGGTGGCAAACCTGGGCAGAAAAGCCTGATGTATCCGATAGGGCGAATTTGGGCATCCAAAAATTATTGGAAATGACGATTTGCCCAAAATCCCGTTTGACCCGCTGCCCCATTTTGCCCCGCTCTACCTTACATGTAGACGAAACTTCGACACTAAAATTTCAACGGATTTTCGTCACCAAAGTTTGGGTCTGGATCACGATTTGGAGTCCGGTGACGAATGCGATATATCGAATGGTTTCATAATGCAGAACGAACGCAAACCTGGTCCGAGAAATTTACAATGGTCTCCCTGTAGCTTAAGGACCCTTTCGTACTACTCGAGGTAAGACATGAAGATATTATGTTATGTTAAGTGCATATAACGTATCTCTATCGGGATATTTCAGGGACCCCGATGTCAACTGCTACGATGAGCCAGCAGAATTCTATCCCCCAGGTCATCCGGTCCAAAGAGTGTTAGCGGGCGATGTTTGGGGTGCTCACAAACAGTGTCAGGCACGAGGCTACGCCTGGGCATGCGACGTGAGTCTGATTTTATATTTACTTAGCACTGTTTTGTCAAAAGCATTGTTGATGCCAACATTGATAATATGGGTTAATAATATCTCAATAACAGCCAAGCCCGGACACGTGCACGCAAATGCAATGCTACTATACACATTGGCAAGCGTTATGGAATGGATGGTGGTGTAAAGACGTAGGTCCCGCTGCTGAGGGTACACTTTGCGGCCCTGGACGTGTACGTATACTAACGTTAACAATAATTTTCTACAATAATTCTTTACAATAATTCTATACAATAATTCTATACAATAATTCTATACAATAATTCTCTACAATAATTCTCTACAATAATTCTCTACAATAATTCTTTACAATAATTCTCTACAATAATTCCCTACAATAATTCTCTACAATAATTCTCTACAAAAATTCTCTACAATAATTATCTACAATAATTCTCTATCATAATTTTTTACAATAATTCTCTACAATAATTTTCTAGAATAATGTTCTATAATAATTCTCTACAATAATTGTTTTTATCATATATTTGCCAATCTGTTGCAGAAATGCATAGACGGGGTATGCCAGTGTATGACTGAAGACTGTATTTACAACAACAGATCTGCCGCATCGTAAATTGGTCAACTGCGAAACTTTCCAACTTTACGAATATTATGTAAAATAAAATGAATATTGAGAAAACGGTTTTTATTCAAACAAATTTTGCTTTCTCATAGAGAAAGCTTTGTTATTATGAGAACAAAAATCGGGGATTGTAATAAAAACGTGTTGTAATAAATCTCTGTTACTACTGCTAGTTCGTTATTTCAAACGCAATTTTTCTCATTAAATATTAATCTATGACTACAATAAGTGGTAGATTCGTGATCAGCGTGAAGAAATACATGGAATACAGTTCTGGAGCGTCGACTAACGAAAAATTTTATCGGCAATTTTTATAAACAAAATTGCAAAAATTAGTGTTTTTGCGTATTTTCAAAAAGCGATTTCTTTGCTTTCCGATGACATCGCGAAAAAATCAAGGTACCTATCGTGTTCTACGGCAAGGAATACACAAGACGATGGATGTGACGGGGTTCAAAAAGCTATATAAAGAGGTATGACTTGGATTTCTTCAGTAAGAATCGAAAGTGTCAGGAAAAACTCAGGAGCGCATAAATCTATGTATGTTTTCGCGCCGAGCGCAGATCCGACAAAGTGAAACGTGACGATGATATATTTTTACGCGCCGAACGTGAATCGGCCAGCCGTTTTTATAAAAATCTAACAAGACGTTGACGTTGAAAATTGACATTTGAAATTTCCAACTTTTATGAGGAAGCGCGAAGCGCGTAGAAAATTTCAATTTTCACTTTTTATGAGGAAGCGCGTAGAAAATGTTGATTTTCAACTTTTATGAGAAAGCGTATAGAAAATATTAATTTTCAACTTTTTAAAGAAGATTATTATTTATTATTTTAGGATCGCTAAAAAAATGAACCTTGCGCTGTTCGTTAATGCGATCATACTAAAAGAAGGAGGTATACGACCTCGAGCGCGGGAAAGGAATTATCGACAAGGTGAGGAACCACCGGCGAGTCGGGGACTGAGAAAGCTTCAGTGTGTAAAATTTACAGCCGGGTTGAATCTCGGGCTCCAAGGACAATCTTTCGTTCTAGATGACACACGCGTCGTTTGATCACGATCGGAAAACTTTTCGATCGGAAAGTATTAATATATTTCCATACGATGATGCTTCGGTTTTATCCGAATCGCCAACCCGTTTTAAATGGCACTGATTTGTAAAATGCATCTATCTCTCTCGCAAGTATGTGTCACATGGTACATCTTTCACATGGCCTTAAGGTATAGCGCGTGCGCATAAGTAGATACGGAAGTTCTGTTTGAAAACATTTTTTATTAAGTTTGTGACAATAATTAGGATTAAAAACTATTTGCGGAACGGCCTTCGTTGACTGTCCCTTGATCGATCACTTCTCGCCGTCCGAAAAAAAAAGATTCCAGCGCTCGAACTGATTGGCTCGTTGTGAAGTAACAGCCCGTAATAGCGGAATTAGGAACGGTCAGACTCGCACTTTCGGACACCCGCGGTATGATTAATTAAACCGGCCTTTTTCGGTAGCGTATCTGAGTTATGAGATCATAATTTATTATGTTCCAGTTCCCCGTGCTCTGGAGCGACACTTGAGGACTCACGTTCACACTGTCGCTCTCGTGTGGCAAGTACCTCAACGAGGTTGGTCGCTCGGCGATACCGATCTATCGATAATTCGACTCGCCCGTGAAAATCACTGTCGAGGCGCAACTTTTTTTTTTTTTATCAAACTGTACCTGCCTCGAACCAGATACTCCGCCGCTCTGGAACCCGGAACGAATGACGAAAAGACAGTGAAATTAGTACGCGATGAAACGGCCCTCCCACCGCGAGCCGAGACGTCTGAGCACTTTCAGCCGTAACTACTTAAGGAAATTCACGCGTCGCGCGTACGAAACGGTTACGTAGAGGAATTCCACAATACAGCGCAAATACCCTCCAAGCATGTCTGAAGTATATATCGTACAAAATAAACTTAATGATGAAACAACGTCTCTATGGATATCGCGTGCTGAAAATCATAACGCCGCAACTTCTGCGTTCATTAAACAGAGAATATGTCACAGAATATAGAGTTTTCAACAGACACATGTGTGAAACATTAATATTTTGTGTCGCAGAATATTGAGTTGTCACCATACACATGTTTGAAATACTGATGTTTTGAAAATTTGTCTTAAGTAAATTGTTGTGAACATTTGTCTTAAGTAAATTGTTATGAAAATTTGTCTTAAGTAAATTGTTGTGACAATTTGTTTTATGTAAACAGTTTTGTAAATTGTTGTGAAAACTTGTTTTATGTAAATAGTTTTGTAGATTGTTATGAAAATTTGTCTTATATGAATTCTTTTGTAAATGTGTCGTATGTAAATAGTTTTGTAAATTTGTCTTATGTAAATTGTTGTAAAAATGTGTCTTATGTATTTTTTTTGTGCATCCGTCTCGTGTTGAGTGTTTTGTAAATTTGTCTGATGTAAATTGCTTTACAAATTTGTCACGCGTAAATTTAATGTGTCGCACATGCATGGTTTTTCCATGCAGAGGCTCATTGGCCTTTCGGCAATAAGACCCCCTCAACGCCGAGTTATTTCGGCCGGGTTTCATGAGCCCTGACATTGCCCAAGGTTCGCGTACAACACGCGACACATATAGTGTATACATGACTTTTTTTCTGTTAACAGCAGCAATGCCGTTGATCGTATGTTGCAACGCGGTCGCACGTTAACATTGATCTACATGTGTAACAGTTTATGACATAACGAGTGAGAAGGACATTAGGTGCGCTAAATTGCTTAATCGACGATCGAAGAGTTTCCTCAGACTCGCTGCCCGGCCACGTCCCGGCCGACGTTATATATACACTCCGACGAACTTGAACAAAAAAAAGTCAACAAAGACATACTTTCTAGCACTGCCCCTACGATCTACCGTGCACAGATCCGATCGTTCGAGCAATCCGACAACCGTTGCGAGATTCGGCTTTTTCCGGCTCAGCATTGATTCGCACGAGTCGCCGACACGAAAATCGGTGTTTGGCAACAAAAATTCCACAGATGCCACGATCGAAGGACGATATCTCGAGAGCCGCGGCGGTTGATCGGTGATTTCGAATCTGCGCCAATTTCTCGCCGATCCATGGATCTATCGCGTCGTAGCGAACGAACACGAGCGCTCCGTATTAGCGTCGACGAGGAATGGCATGGTTCGCGACCCCGATACAGGTCGTGTCGGGGACAGCGAAATACACACACGGTAGCAGCGTCGCCTGCTTTTACTGGTGACGTTGAAAATTGACATTTGAAATTTCCAACTTTTATGAGGAAGCAATATGAAAATTTCAATTTTCAATTTTTATGAGGAAGCGCGTAGAAAATGTTAATTTTCAACTTTTTATGAGGAAGCGCGTAGGAAATGGTACTTTTCAACTTTTATGAGGAAGCGCGTAGAAAATGTCAATTTTGCTTCCTCATAGAGGAAGCTTTGTTTTGGTGAAAAAAAAATTTCGAGATTTTAATGAAAACGTGTTCAGAATGTTCGAAAACATCGAAAAATCACATTTAGAAAAAAAGTCTGGATGGATGTGTGTGTGTGTGTATGCCAGGCCACCAATTTTCATATGGCTTCCTCATAAAAGTTGAAAATTGCTATTTTTTCAATTTTTTATGAGGAAGCGCGTAGAAAATTGTACTTTTCGACTTTTATGAGAAAGCGCGTAGACAATGTCAATTTTCAACTTAAAAAAAAGATTATTATTTATTATTTGAGGGTCGCTACCAAAATGAACCTTGCGCTGTTCGTTAATGCGATCAGACTAAAAGAAGGCGGTATACGAATGGCATGGATCGCGCCCCAATATAGGTCGCGTCGGGGACAGCGAGATACACACACAGTAGCTGTGTCGCCTGCTTTTACCGCGTCAGAATCTATTTGTCGAGGTGACGGCGAACGTCCCGCACATCTCGCAGGACGTCGGGAATTATCTCGGTTCAGAGATCTATCGATCGATCGAGGCACCGGCAACGTTTTCACGCTCCAGTTAGCCAGCGAAGTAACTCAACTTCGAAACTCTCGGATTCACCCCGTCCTGCGAGACACCACAATTTGATTTTTCACACTGCAGGCCAACTCATAGCGGAGACATTAATTTTCCACGTCGATTCAACATACAGTAGAATCTCGTTTATCCGACCTTCGATCAACCGAGCCTTCGCGTTATCTGCGGCACCCAACTCATCCGAGCCTCCGGGTTAATCCTTTGAAGCACGACCTATCTGAGGTCACACACTTCTTTCAATTCAGAAAAAAGCTTTAATAACCGACCGATGTAGGGAAGACCGGGGCAAAACGGTCTACCCTAATCCGAGCCTCCACGTTAAATCTTTGAAGAATGATCTATCACAGGTCATACACCTCTTTCAATTCAGAAAAAAGCATTCATGACCGACCGATGTAGGTAGAGCGGGGCAAAACGGGGACGCTAAGCCATAAATGTGCTAGAATGATACCGAAAGCATACATCCATTGTTTTTCACACCACAATTGTATTGGCACCGGTTTTGAAAGGATATAAAAAAAACCATTTGGGGCAAAACGGGGTACCCTTCGATTTGACTTGCGGAAACTTTTGTTAGCTTCATTATTACCCTGTTTTGCCCAATGTCGATATGATATTTCATGTCCCCATTTTGCCCCGTGACCCGTTTTGCCCCGGTTTCCCTTATTTGAAACTTCATACTTGTAAAAAAAAATGAATGCTTCAAAGGGCTAACCGAGATGTCGGCTCGGATAATATGGAAAACTCGGATGAAGCGGATAAAGCAGCAATGCCCGCGCGCTGAGTAGTCCTGTTATCCGTGTTATCCGGGATTTCACTTATCCGACGTATGCTCTCGCCACATTACCACGGATAAACGGGGTGTACTGTAAAAAAAGCTTCCTTTCTTTAACAAAAATCCTTCGCCGATCGTGCGGAACATCAGTCGCGCCGATGCCACGTTATAAATAAGCAACGGAGGATTTAATATAATAATGGAACTTCCTGGAAGCCGGTTGGTCTCCGGAGGTAGGGGAGAGCGGGTCAAAATGGAACAGTGGGGAAAAACGGGACAGCGAGGGCAAAACTCAATTTTCCAATCTTTTTTGGATAGCCCATTTTGTCCCAACGATACATTCGGACCTTGAAGCCCGTTTTGCCCCACGGACCACCATCGCCACCATCTAAAAGTTATTGGAAAATTGCGTTTTGTCTCATTGTTCCGTTTTGCCCCACGGATCACCATCGCCACCATCCAAAAGTTATTGGAAAATTGCGTTTTGTCTCATTGTCCCGTTTTGCCCCGATGTGCCATTTTGCCCCGCTCTCCCCTATATTCAATATATATATAGTGCCGTTCACGGTACAGTGGTAAGTAATAAATGACGCCGAGTCCTTGCACTTTTATCACCGCCTGTACGCGTGCATATGCAGTTTTATAGTGTATAATGCATTATTGCGAGAAACACGTGAGCACTGTGGGAATGCGCGTTTTACTGTTGACGCCGAGAAGCCCGTCCTTCGATCCCCGGTCGAGTCCTTCGCCGGTTCAGGGCTGGTTCC
Source organism: Ichneumoninae sp. A BG-2022a (assembly GCA_030522665.1). Classification (NCBI taxonomy): domain Eukaryota; kingdom Metazoa; phylum Arthropoda; class Insecta; order Hymenoptera; family Ichneumonidae; species Ichneumoninae sp. A BG-2022a. The sequence continues at coordinate 7,041 of JAPYZC010005310.1, read as the reverse complement.
GTTCGCGCCGTCTTTATGCTTACTGTACACATGTACTGGACCTTACATGTAGAGTATATAAATGCATATAGTATATATATGTATATAGTATAGTGTATAGTTTGGGGCCGTAAAATCGAGGCAGCTCCTTTGTTTCGGCGATCGGCGTAGCACTTTCCTATACGGTATTTACTTTATTTCTTCTCAGTCATCGCCCTCCGCCCACGGCAGAGACGTCCCATCAATATTCATCGAGCAGCGTACGTAAATAATCATTCGTAGCTTATGAACATGATAATACAAAAAAAATATAAATAAATCATTGATGCATCGATATCGATGTAAGAAATTAAAATCGAATATTTCATTGACCACCTTGACTGTCTATCCGATAAAATCTTACACGACGCGATTCGATCACGGATGTAATCTCACATAATAGCTACTTGCGCTGTGGTTTAGAATGTAGAAGAGAAAAAAAGTGTAGTGTTTTCTTATTTCGTCGATTATCCCGGTCCGCTCACGTGTGTGGAGGTATCGCGTGGGCCAAGCCGCGAAGGACATTGATTGCGTGACTCCGTGTGTTTCACGTAAAATATGAGAAATTTTTTATGGGCATTTTTTTGTAGCAAAATAAATTGGAGATATCCGTATGGAGAAATTATCGAGATCTCACTGATAATTTTTCGAGATTTTTTTTTTCAGTACGGTGGTGAAATTTTCTACCATAGGCACGAACCGTATTTCTCCTCTTTATCGAGTGCAATTATTCAAGGCGACCGCAAAAATTCTAAATATCGACACGACGCTGTCATAGAAAAATTACCGAGTGCTCTTGATAATAAAAAAAACTGTTTACGAAAAATGTATTAATTTACCGATGGAATTTTCTATCACAAGCAAAAACCGTATTTCTCCTCCTCATCCATTATAATTATTCAAGACGACCGCCGTGAAACAACGCCAGTTGTTTGAAAAAAAAATTTTAATATCCAAACGACATTAACGTAAAAAAATGATAACGTGCTCTTGACAATTTTTCTATGATTTTTACTAAGAAAAATGTATCACTTTACCGCTAAAATGTTCTACCACAAGCAAGAACCGTATTTCTCCTCTTCATCCACTCTAATTATCAAAGACGACCGCTGTCAATCAAACAACAAGGCCAGTAAAAAATTGAAAAATATTCAAATTCCACTGACATGAAAAAATAATAAAGTCCTCTTCATAACTTTTCCATAATTTTCAGTACGAAAAATATCCAACTGTACCGCTAAAATGTTCTACCACAAGCAAGAACCGTATTTCTCCTCTTCATCCACTCTAATTATCAAAGACGACCGCTGTCAATCAAACAACAACGCCAGTAAAAAAAATTGAAAAATATTCAAACTCCATTGACATGAAAAAATAATAAAGTCCTCCTGATAACTTTTCCATAATTTTCAGTACGAAAACTATCCAACTTTACCGCTAAAATGTTCTACCACAAGCAACAACCGTATTTCTCCTCTCATCCACTCTAATTATTCACGACGACAGCGTTGGGTCTCCGGCCGCGTCCTACGTAGCGACCCGCCAGTCTCAAAGCGTTCTTCCTGCGGAAGATTAATTTCCAGACAAGCCCCCGACGTGCATAAATGCAAAAGTTACGGGGCATGCGCGGCCCGTGCGTGCAGGTCCCCGATGAAATGTCAAGGTCAATCGGGGCCAACGTGACTGCACCAGAGGAAGAAAGCGTACGAGTCGACGGGGTGTGGTACCGTCGCACATTGGCTCGCGCGATCCGGTGAACTCTTTTCATACCGTATGGTACAAACGAGACTCGGAGTAAACTCGCGGGAGTTTGCCGATCTCCGGCCTCCGCGGCTCCCTCCAGGTCGGCTCGTTGCAGGATCGTGTGCCGGCTGCGTACCTCCGCGTGTACAACGAACAAGGAAGAGTAGGGCGGGCCCGAGGGGGGCCCCACATCGGGCCCCCTGCTATATAAAACGCTCGGGCCACCTTCACCAGGAACACAAACGGAACAGCGTCCCTCGTGAATAGCGGAACACGAGACGGGTGTCCCAACATAACCGGAAGAGGCCACAGCGAGTACTGGAAACCAGCAGCGCTACCACCAAAAGCTCACGATCACGAGGGACGTAAATCCGCCGACCAAAAAAAAAAAAATTAGAGACTTTCGAGGAGAAAATCAAGAAACGGATTTTTCATCATGAATCGCCTGGTGAGTGTTTGCAAGAGTGGTTAGATAATAATTGAGGACGTCGCAGTCGAGTGGAACAAAGGAGTAAATAATTGAGGCGCGAGTAACCGATGGCGCCTTGCGAGATCGGTTTTGGGTCATCGGGATCGAGCCTCGAAATTCGCTCGAGACACTTCGACAACGATCATCTCGCGATTACGATACCGATTGTTCTTCTGATCTCTCGTTAGTCACCTCGTCGAGAGACCGTGCCAGTCATAGATTCGCGATTGTTTCGCAAGCCCTTTGCCATTGTGTTATGCGGCGACTGACTGTATGATTAGACACGGAGCCATTGTGTAACTCGGCCCCTCGCGACCTTTGTCGGATTCTCGCGGGATCCTCGGTACTCTCGTTCTCGACTGTCTGCTCGCCGGGGCCCGTCGTGAGAAAATTGGCCGGAGAGAAAGGTGGGACTGGGCGTGGGCGAGTTCTGCAGGAACCGATCGGGGATTTCAACGGCGCCCAGAAATGCCGACTTTCGGGGGTGCGATCGTTGCACCCAGAAAAAAAAATTATTTTACGGCCACCGTTTATTTGGTTTAAGTAAAATAATTATTTGTTTCAAATAAATATTTATTTAAATTAAGTAAAATAATTATTTGATTCACATAGACATTTATTTAAATTAAGTAAATAGTTACTTAACTGAAATAAATATTTATTTTAATCAAATAGATATTTTACTTGAACCAAATAAACGGTGGCCGACAAATAATTTTTTTTCTGGGTGAGGGGCGGCTCGTGGACCTATTGGGAACATTTTTTATAGGGTAACAGTGGGGAATATGGCCCGGTCCATGTATCATTGATTTACGTGTTAATCGAGGTGGGCCATATTCACCACTTTTACCCTGTTTCAATATTGTGCACGCACACTGTAAAAAAAAATTGTAAATTTAATGTACTGGCACTTGAAATTTGCTAACGTTACTCATATGAATTAAACATTAGTGTACTTTGCTTGCAAACTAAAAATACCAGATATTAAAATTACAAATCTTTTGGTTGAAATTTATAAAAATGTTCATGAAAAATACAAATATTACTGTAACATTGCAACGCACATGTGTTTCAAATTTCAGAAACGGTTTATGTAAAAAACCTTCCAATACTGTTCATTAATTTTCAAACAAATTTTTTATACAGTGCACATTTCTTCCCAGATTTCTCGGCCGATTTTGACTTTGGTCAAAAGAAGGTCCCGAAACCGAGGAATCCGCCCAGTTGATAATAACTCCGTTACGTTAATTCTGATTCGCAGATCGTCGCTTTCGCAGTCGTCGCAGTGGCAAACGCCGGATACCTTGGTTCGCCGGATTACGGTGAGGCAGCCGCCTATCACCAACAGGGTCACCAGCAGGGCCATCAGCAGCCGCAGAGATTCGCGCCACCGGCGCCGGTCGGTCACGACGGCAACGTCATCGACACGCCGGAAGTAGCTCAGGCGAAGGCTGCCCACTTCGCGGAATTCGCCAGAGCCGCCGCCCGAGCGGTCGAGGAAAAATCTCGCGATGGTCCCGGCTACTCCCAGGAGGGTCAGCACGCCGCGTACGCCTACAGGCCCCAGCCCCAACCCACTCCGGCCGCGTATCCGGTTCGCCAGGCCTACGCCTCGCCCGCTCCAGTTTACGCGACTTCCGCTCCCGTCGCCCCTGCACCCGCTCCGTATCGCCCGAGCTATCAGCAGCCCCAGAACTACGAGCAACCGAGACCCGCCGGCTACCCCGGAAAAGTGCCGTTCCAACCCGCCCCGCTCGCCGAGGATGGCACCGTCATCGACACACCGGAAGTCGCCGCGCTGAAGGCCTCCCGCCTCGCCGAACTCGCCGACGCTGAGGCCAGGGCCTACAAGGCCAACGGCCCCGAGGAGTACTCCGGTCAAGGTCGGTATCGATAAAAATTTTGTATCATTCTTAACATATCCGAGCTGCGATTATAGCGTTAATTTCACTTTTACTTCAGTCGGTGCGCAAATACCAGCTTTACGCACGCTTCGCGTAAAACTCCCATTTTCACAACTTGCAAAGTTTTATACGATACGAGTGCGTTAAATGTTTTTTCTGCACTCGTGTGATCGCAACACTCGACTTCGGCTCGGGCTGCAAACGCACACTCGTCGGAAAAAGTTTTATCGCACTAGTATCGTAATGTACTGTTGTTTTTTATTTTTGTTTATTTTTTTCTCAATTTTTCAAATTTGCTATATAAGTCGATGTATCGAACGATTCGTAATTTTTTATTGCTAACGTACGTTTCGTTTGTAAAAAAATGTCTGTTTCGGGAGTGTCCAAAAAAAAGTTGCACCATGGAGACCTCCATATCGATCGATATTAATCGATCTGGGATCGATCTCGTAAAACCCCCATTTTCACAACTTGTAAAATTTTATACGATACGAGTGCGTAAAATGTTTTTTCTGCACTCGTGTGATCGCAACACTCGCCTTCGGCTCGGGCTGCAAACGCTCACTCGTCGGAAAAAGTTTTATCGCACTAGTATCGTAATGTACTATTATTTTTTATTTTTGTTTATTTTTTCTCAATTTTTCAAATTTGCTATATAACTCGATGTATCGAACGCTTCGTAATTTTGTATCGCTAACATACGTTTCGTTCGTAAAAAAATGTCTATTTCGGGAGTGTCCAAAAAAAAGTTGCACCATGGAGACCTCGATATCGATCGATATTAATCGATCTGGGATGTGGCTGAGAAATTCTGTCCGGCGAAATTAACAGATGTCGGGCTGTCAGATCGTTAATTGATTGAATCGTCGATTTCGTACGGGCTGCGGCCTGAATCGGCGTGTCGGCCAGGTCACGGATACGAGTTGCGTTGGCGTTCCTATGATCTATAATGTCCCTCCGGTATTATCTTATACACACACGCGCGCACGCGCGCACGGCTTCGCGGTGATCTCCGGCTCGCTATGTGCGCTACATGTCTCGACGATCATTATACCGGTAGTAAAGCGAGGGCACGCGAGGAGAACCGGTTTCCTCGCCGCGCGCGGCAAACAAACGCGATCGTTTAGTTCGATCGTTTCCGACATTATTAATCGATCGGACCTTAATGTACCGCATCGCGGTAAATATCGACATGCATTTTCGATTGAATTTTTTTTCCTCTTTTTTTCGGTCTTATATTTTAACATTATTAATCGATCGGACCTTAATTAATCGGACCGACATTATTAATGGATCGGAACTTAATGTACAACATCGCGGTAAATATGGACGTGCATTTTCGATTGACTTTTTTTTACTCATTTTTTTTTTGTTTTTCGATTTTATATTTTAACATTATTAATCGATCGGACCTTAATTAATCGGCCCGACATTATTAATTGATCGGACCTTAATGTACCGCATCGCGGTAAATATCAACATGCATTTTCGATTGACTTCTTTTTTACTCTTTTTTTTCGATCTTATATTTTTAGCTTACGCAGGACAACAGGCTGGTCCGGCTCAAGGTTCTTACGACCATTCCGGCCATTACGGTGCGTCGCGCGGATTCGGCCCGCAACAGCACGCAGGACTCTCAGGATACGCGTCACCCCAGCAGGCTTACCCGAGCCAAGGTGCTCAGTACGGAAAGGCCTTCCAGCCCCAGGCTTATCAGCCTCATGGTTATCAATCTTACTAGCCCAGTAGTAAAAAAGAAAAACGACCATCAACGCATAAACAACGTCATCGTAAAAGTGCACGACTCCTGAAATTTCCTGTAAATAATTTAGGCCAATAAATTCTTTTCTACTATACACAACGACATTTCTTTTATTTACTGCATTCGCAAGGCTCCGTTTTGCGTTACGGGTATTCTTAAAGAGAGAGCAGGTTTTTTCGTTTACTATTTAAGGGAAGTTCAATAATCGTTCAATTTTCGAGGTTCGGCGAAAGTTGAGGGTGACAAGTGAGGATCGGATATTTGGTGGATTTTTCGGGGCTCCCGAATGAATCTTACGCAAATAGATTTCTTTTTTGTTTAGCGAACATTTAATTCTGCTAGGAGGTTACTATTGTCAGACCAACACGCGTCGTCGATTCGGAATTCAGAAAAAATGCCAAATGCGATCCAAGTACCGAATATTTTCGGTGTTAATGACTTTTTTCCGATTTAAGGGCTTAAGGCACAGTGAAATTTCGATTTTTTTTTCTAACAATATATAGTGCCAAATATATTTTGTTACATTTGTATGTCGGGCTTCAACGAATTACGAAAGTTACCGACCGAAAAAAACAACAATAAAATTGAATGAAAAAAAAACCTATATGTTCTTTAATACATCTTCCTTCCACGCTAAAAAAATGAAATCGATAAAGCTTATATTTACGAAATAAAATCACGAAATATGCATGCGTTTTTGCCCATTTACTGTGGCGTAAGCCCTTAAGGAGGGAGTCTGGCTGCGCGCTGACTTCGCATAAGTTCAACAACAATAAGAGAAAATTGCAAGTACTTCTTGATGGTGTAAAAATCTGAAAAAAGTCATGTATACTAAAGGTACTCAGAAGATTCATTTTGCATAATAATAATTGCAAAATGTTTTAACAAATTCGTCAAAAAATTAATTGGTTAACAAATTACCCGCCAATAAAACTTTTTTTTATGAAAATGATTCGTTTATTTTTCTGAATACGTATGAATATTTTCAGATATTGAAGTAATCGTTGATTTTTGTTCTATAAAAAAAATAAAAAATCAACGACTACTTAAAAATCTGAAAAAATTCATACGTATTCAGAAAAATAAACGAATCATTTTCATAAAAAAAAAGTTTTATTGCCGGGTAATTTGTTAACCAATTAATT